>CAUYUJ010019650.1:150000-157500 GCA_963575745.1 Prorocentrum cordatum
CCCACCCCCAGCGCACCCCCTGTGGCGTCGAGGGAATTGCCACGCCTGCCACGACCTTCGTGCATAGCGGCCGAGCTCAGGGACCACCCCCTGCGCACCCCCTGTGGTGTCGAGAAAGTGTCACGCCTGCTGTGCCTGGACGACCGTCTGTGCTGTGCTGTGCTAGTCTGTGCTGTGCTAGTCTGTGCTGTGCTGTGCTGTGTTGTGCTGTGCTCTGCTGAACTGTGCTGTGCTGAGCTGAGCTGTGCTAAGCTGTGTGCGTGTGTGTGTGTGTGTGCGTGTGTGTGTGTGTGCGTGTGTGTGTGTGTGTGTGTGTGTGTGTGTGTGTGTGTGTGTGTGTGTGTGTGTGTGTGTGTGTGTGTGTGTGTGTGTGTGCGAGTGTGTGCATGCGTGCGGCTGTATGTAGACGCGTGTCTCATGTACTTGCCGTGCGTGTTGTTGCATGTGTTGAGCGCGGGTGGGGAGAGGAAGAAGAGGAGGGGAAGCGTGAGGTGTGAGGGTGAGTGTCGCGGGTGCGGCGCGGCAGGGAAGAAAACCATATCCCCACGAAACATGTGGGGAAATAATCAAAAAAGATACCCAAATTGTCAAAGATATTCCTAACATCGTCCCCAGACTATTTTCTTTTATTTTTGAATATCCCTCCTATAGAGGGACAGGCCCCACTTAAAACCCTTAAAACCAGAGCGTAGGGCCCCCGGGGCGCAGCCTGGCGCGGGGGAAAGCTTCGACGGCTCCCCAGGCCAACGCCACTCGGCGGCGAGCGCAGGGGGGGGGAGTGAGAAGGAGAAGGCCTTCTTGAAGGGGCCCAAGGACACACACAAATACATACACATAAATCCAAAGATGTCCCATGCTCTTCAATAGTTTCGGGGTGTTCGTCTTCCCCCCCACCTCCTATATTTTCCCATATTTTCCTGGGAGTCGACGATTCATTGTGTCTGTGTGTTTCTCCCTCCGGACTTCTCAGCAGGCTCGCAAGTCCCTCGGCCTTCTGAGAAGTGTTCTAAGCCTTCCCGGATCAGAAGGCGCGAGAGCTTCTGAGAAGTCCCGCCGCCTTCTGGGAAGGCCTTCTCCTTCGCACTCCCCCCCTCGCTCGCCGCCGAGCCACGGAACAGCCCTAGGTGTCAAGGGGGGGGCCCCCTAAAAGGGGGTGGGGAGGAGGGGGCCTTAAGGGAAGCCTTCAGGGACCCATTTGGGCCCCCGCTGGCTCCCAACGGGGGCCCTGAGGGGCCCCTGTTAGGGCCCTTCTCTTCACCCCCCCGTTCAGGCCCCCCCCTCCCCTTGACACCCGCCGCCCGAACTTTGGACTGCTCCTTCACCCCCCATCTACGCAGTTAGGACCCCCCCCCCCCCCCTTGACACCCGCCCGAGCTCTGGGCCATTCATCCCTGGCTCCAGTCTCGGACGCGGCCTCGGTCAGCCCCCCCCCCCCGATGAAGCCCCCCGGGTGCAGGCCTGCAGGGAGGGGTGGCGAGGACGACCAGGGTGACGAGCAGGAGCAAGAGCTGCTCTACGTGGGTGGAGGGAGGTGAGGGGGGGGTGCAGTGGAGGCCAGTCCACAAGAAACCTTCCACGAGGAGCCCAACCCTGAGACCCCAGGACGTCCATCGATTCTTGGTGTGAGAACGTCACGCTTTCCATCGCAGAACCATCGAAATCCAGGAAACTCAGGGCACCCTGGAGGTAAGCAGGGTGGGTGTTTCTTGGCATGGACCCCCACTGTACGTGGGGAGAAATCGAAGGAGCCCCATCGATCCCGATGGAAAGCCCCAATCCATTCCGCCTCCGCATCCCACATCCTCCTTCCCCTCTCCTCCCCGAAAAGAAGGAGACTGGATGACGAATAGGGGTGGGGAGGGACGACGGACAACGGACAAGGAAGTGGAGCATGACACCGACGACAACCACCGCCACCGCAACGACCTCTAGAGAAGCCTTTGAAAACTCCAAAAAGTAAAGGTCCCTGAACTCTGGGGAGGCTCTGGAGTGCCTCCGGAGGCGTAAAGCGTGCAAAATGCGCGCCAAAAAAGTCGATCCCCGATGCACGCGGACGACGACGACGACGGCGACGAGTAACCACCACGGCGACTTGCACCCCAGGTCACTCAATCTCGCACGATCAACCCGCGCCGCTGCCCTGGAGAAGGGCACCTCTGCGGCCCCGGCCCGCGAGGCGCGATTGCCTTCGCGCCCACGTGGCACTGCTTGACAAAGGAAGCATGGAGCTTTTCAGAAGTTCAGCATGGAATCCACTCAGACAACATAGAGCTGTTTAGAAGTTCAGCATGGAGCTTTTTAGAAGTTCAGCATGGAGCTTTTTAGAAGTTCAGCATGGTGTCCTGAGACAACGAGAAAAAGCGGGTCTCTTGCTGGCCCTCCTGGTGAATGGGAAGGCCCCCCACCGACCGGGAACTGGGAAGAAGCCTCCAGGGCTCGAGTAGGGGATCAACTACAGAATTGATTTACCCCAAAATGGATCTGCAGTGCCAGAGGTCGGGGGCGCGCCAGAGCGCCGCGAGGGCTCGCGGCTTCGGCCGCGCGGCGAGACGTCGGACATGTGGCCACCGCTGCAGAGGCCCGCCCTCCCCCCTGTCCCACATGCACAAGCGCACACACGCACGCACGCACGCACACGCGCACGCGCAAGCGTACGCGCACACGCACACGCACACGCACACGTACACGCGCACGCGCACTTACGCACGCACGGACTTACGCACTTACGCACTTACGCACGCACGCACGTACGCACGCGCACGCACGCACGCACGCACGCGCGCGCGCACGCGCACGCGCACGCGCACGCACACGCACACGCGCACGCGCACGCGCACGCGCACGCGCACGCGCACGCGCACACACACACACACACACACTTACACACACACACACACTTACACACACACTTACACACACACTTACACACACACTTACACACACTTACACACACACACTTACACACACACTTACACACACACACTTACACACACACACACTTACACACATCCACACCCACACACGGCTGGGCCGTCCTCGTCAGGCCGCCGGGCGGCAGCAACGCTCTCAGGCGGTAGCGGCTCTCGCGCTCCCACGCCGGCATCTCCTCGCCGCCGCGGGCGTCGTCGTGGACAGGAACGCGACGGGCGCTCTGGGCTCGGTCTCGGGGCCGGGGGGCCTCGCAGATCGTTCTGACTCGAGAGGTGCCGTAAGAGGATGTGGTCCGGGGCTTTAGTCGTGGCTCTTCAGGGTGCTGCTTCTTTCCCGGGTTGCGACGTCGGACCTCACTGGTGCTCCCCCCCTGGAAATGAGTTGCTCAGCGAATTGGCATGTTCCCCCCCTCAGGCAGCGAGGACGGAGTCCAGCGAATTGACATGTTCGATGTCAGGGACGTCCAAGAGTCAGGGGGACGTAAGACCTGGGTACAGGGGACTCGGAAATCCCCGACGAGGTCGTCAAAAAAATGACGAGGCCGAGCCTGCATTTTGACGAGGCCTCCCGCTGCAGACATCCCACGAAACTCCTCCTCGTCAAAATCCGAGTCGCGGTCGTCAAAAAACGATGGCGAACCCGAGTCCCGGTAAACCCGGGTCTTACGCTCCCCCGAAAGAGGGGGTGCGCAAGAGGGGGGGCACAAGTCATGGCCAGCGGCAGGCACGCGCACGGCCCAAGGCGGGGCCAGGGAGGCATTGAAATACAAAAAGGCGCCATGAGATCTGGGGAGATATCATCTAGGGCTCCCAACTTCGCGCTTCGCGCTCCACGAAGCGCGAAGCGCGAATAACTTCGCGCTCTCGCGCCGCCCCCCCAAAGGGAGAAAAGGAGGACGAGGAGGAGGGGGAGGAGAAACGAGGACCGCGAAGCGCGAATAACTTCGCGCCCTCGGGGGAGCCCTTGTATCATGGTCCCCGCCATGATATCCACCACTCCTACAGTCGGAGCTCGACCACAGGAAACCTTCCACAAGAGACCCAATCCTGAGACCCCAGGACGTCCATTCACGAAAACCATCGAAAGGCAAGAAAACAAGGGCACCCTGGAATCAAGCAGTGTGTTCCTTGGCATGGTTTTCCACGTATCAAATTCAATCTGGGGAGATATCATGGCCCCCGCCATGATATCCCTAGTCGTCACCCCCCTCTTGGCCAACCCCGATTTTCTTGACGTCGACGCCCAGAGGCCTCGAGCTATCTTCTCACGACCCCGGGCCCCGGCAAGGGCTCCCCCCGAGAGGCCGAACATGAGGCAAAACCTCCTGTAGTGATTTTTTCCATGGCTCGAGGAGTGTCTGGGTCTCGAGCGGGTGGTGCTGGGGGGGGATGCCTTAATTTTAGGGTGGAGAAGAGAAGCTCCAACAGAGCCTTTTAGGGCCCCCTTTGGGCCAGCAGATGCCCAAAAGGGGTCCTCAAGGGCTCCTTTAGGGCCTTTCCTTCGCCCCCCCCCTTGGGTCACCCCCCATTGCCACCCGCCCGAGGGTCATTTCCCCCCTCCTGGCCGGCCCCGGCCGCTGCATCCGATCGTCGTGGTCTGTTCGATCCTGGCGCGCGTGTTCCTCGACCTCGGCCTCCGGGGGCTGCCCCTTCGCGCCCAAGGGGGCGAAGGCAGCCAGAGCAAGCCAGAGCAGGTCCCAGGGCGCAGCCCGGCGCTGGGGAAAGCTTCGACGGCTCACCTGGCCCACGCCACGGAACAGCCCCCTCCTGGCCGCCCCCGGTCGTAAAGCCCCCCCTAGTCGTGACCCCCCCTCTTGGCCGCCCCCGACGGTCGCGGCGTTCTTTCGGGGATCTGCTGACCCGGGTCAATCCAGACCCGGGTCAGTCAGGCCCTGCAGAATCCTTCAAGATCCTGCAGGATCGGGCACCCAAGCACGGGTCATCGCGAAGGATCCTGCAAGACCCTGCAGGATCCTGCACCCAAACACGGGTCAGAGCGGCCCGTGGCCCTGCAGGGTCCTGCGAGATCGGGCGCTCTGGCTGACCCCCTTTTGCGTTGACTCAGCCCCGGCTCTTCTCCAGTCTCGGCCTCCCGGGGGCGCTCTCGGGTCCCCGGGGGCCGCCGCGGGTGTACGATTAAGAGCTGTGCCCGGGGAAGCGGTCGGGAGCACTGGGGGCGCAGGCGGAGGAGCACAAACCCGCATCGTCGGACGATGAGGAGAAGAAGGAGGCGACGAAGGAGGAGGAGAAGGAGGGAGGATGCAGAGGGATGATGCGGAAGGAGGCGAAGATCCGCCGCCGCGGCTTCCTTCTCACCATCAGCGGTTTCATCCGCATCGTCATCATCATCATCATCATCATCATCATCATCATCATCATCATCACCATCACCATCACCATCACCATCACCATCACCATCTCCATCACCATCATCATCATCATCATCAGCATCATCAGCATCATCACCATCACCACCATCAGCATCATCAGCATCATATCAGTACTATCAATATCAGCATAAGCAATGTCATCATCGTCATCACAAACACCATCACCACCACCATCATCGTCATCCTCATCACAATCATCCTCATCACCAACATCTTCATCGTCATCGACATCATCATCACCATCATCACCATCATCACCTTCATCACTAGCATCATAACCAGCATCACCACCATAACCATCACCATCGCCATCGCCATCATGTTCAACACCAGCATCATCGTCATCACCATCATCAGCATCATCATCATCATCATCATCATCATCATCATCATCATCATCATCATCATCATCATCGCCATCATCATCCTCATCATCATCATCTTCATCATCCTAATCCTCATCCATCCCCATACTCCTCCTCCTCCTCCTAATTATCATCATTATCACCGAGACCACCGTCGCCACCATCGTCGACGTTGTCGGCGTCGTTGTCGTTCCCATCGTCGTCATCATCATCATCACCGGCACCAACATCATTATAATGATAATCACCACCACCATCTTCAGCATCCTAATCCTCTTCAACATCATCATTATCATCATCACCATCGAACAACATCATCATAAACGGCGTCGTCATCATAGTCTCAAACACACTCACCATCAGCATCATCATCAGCATCAGCGTCGGCATCACCATCATCGTCATCGTAATCATTAACATCATTATCACCATCGTAACCATCACCACCATCACCATCATAATCACCATCATCATGGCCACGACTACCGTCGCCACCATCGTCGGCATCGTTGACATCGTCGTCGTTGGCCCCATCATCACCATCACCATCACCATCATCATCACCGTCATCATCATCACCATCATCATCACCTCTACAACCGTCGCCACCACCGTCGGCGTCGTCGGCCTCGACGACGTCGTCCCCATCATCATCATCATCATCATCATCCTCATCATCATCATCATCGTCATCATCGTCACCATCATCACCGCGACCAGCGTCGCCACCATCGTCGACGTCTACGTCTCCTCCATCATCATCATCATCATCACGATCATCGTCACCATCATCATCACCATCATCATACACCGTCATCATCATCACCACGACCACCGTCGCCATCATCGTCGTCGTTGTCTCTCTCATCATCACCATCATCACCATCATCATCCCCACATTCATCATCACCGTCATCATTATCATCATCATCATCATAATCATCATTGTCACCACAAGTTCATCGCCACCATCGTCGGCGTCGTCGTCCCCATTCTATTAATCGCCATCATCGTCAGCATCACATCTATACTCAGCATCACCATCATGAATATCAACATGACCATCACCATCACCATCACCATGATCATCATCATCATCACCGCGACCACCGTCCCCGCCACCATCGGCAATTCGTCGTCGTCCCCATCATCATCATCATCATCATCATCATCATCATCATCATCATCATCACCATCACCATCATCATCATCAACATCATCACCGCGACCACCGTCGCCACCATCATCGTCGTTGGTGTCGTCGTCGTCCCACTACCATCATCATCACCATCACCATCATCACCATCACCATCACCATCACCATCACCATCACCATCACCATCACCATCACCATCACCATCACCATCACCATCACCATCATCATCATCATCATCATCATCATCATCATCATCATCATCATCATCATCATCATCATCTCTCGAAACACATGGGGTAACGTGCATGGGGGAGCAGGATCGAGCGAGTCCAGGAAGGGTGCAGGGGTCACAAGCTTCGCATTCCAACCGTGCACGCTTAGGCTCTAGCTGTTGTGCAAGCATGGGTGCTCAACTGCACCGCAGCGGCCCCTCGCGAGCCGACCGGAGATTCGGACTCGGAGCGATGGACTCGCAACAGAGAATCTTCATCCGCCAGGGCTGCCGGCGAGCGCGCCGCCTCCGCCCTGGCTGGACTTACCCGCTCAATTTTGTGGCGGAAGTAGCCAGCAGTACGCCGCTTCACATCTCGTGGCCGACTCTCACAGACTCACCAGCGGTGGAATGCATCTAAGCACGAGCACCTCGCGTCCTACGCAAT
>CAUYUJ010019650.1:160000-174683 GCA_963575745.1 Prorocentrum cordatum
TCTCTCTCTCTCTCCCTCTCCCTCCCTCCCTCAGATTTTTTTTGCTTTTCTCTCGCTCTCTCTCGTTCTCTGTTCTCTCTCTCCTCTCTGTATCTCCGTCTCTCCCCTGTCACACACGGAGACGCCATCCGATGCTGGATGATGACACCCGGTGCGGCACACGTGCATGCCCTGCACGTCGGACGGCAGGTCGCCCAAACACCCACCACGGCCAAGGCCCTGAGCACTGCTCCGTCCTCCTCCTCCCCCCAACTTCTCTTTTCAACATGTTTTAAAACGCCGTAAATGAAAGGCTTCGGCGCTCCGAACGGATTTCTTGGATCTGCGCTGGACCCCCCTCTCTGGCGAGCGGAGCGCGCCAGGGGCTGCGCCGGAGGCGCCGCCAGGGAGGACCCATCCAAGAAATCCGCGGGTAGCGCCTAAAATTTATGTTTACGGCGTTTTGTTCCCCGGCAACAGCCACTCGGGCTCAAAGGAACTGGTGCCTTTTGCGAGGCCGGGTCCCTCTATCGGGGCGGACGAAGCGGCAGGGGGGGATAGGAAGGGATGCGTTCGCGAGTCAGCTGCTTGCAGCTGGTTTTCAACGGCCCAAACTGGTTACTCGGAGGGGCCACGGAAGCCCTCCCCCACAAGATGGCCCCCAAGAACCGCAACACGTCCCGCAACAGATCCAGGAGGGTTGGGGGAAAAACCCAAGAGGCCAACCACGAAGCCTACAAGAGGCCGCCACTAGGCGGAGGAAGAGAACGGGACAGACGCAAGCAACACAACGAGACAATGCAAGCAAGGCATACATACTCGGAAATCGCACATCTCCTGTTCTGGGGCACGGCGCAAGGTCCAAAGCCTCTCGATCTAATGTATCAAGAATAAGAATAATAACAATCAAACGAGTAAGGGGGATACTAAGAATACTAAGAAAACCGATACTCATGATAAGGAAATCATGTGACTAACATCGAGAAGGAGTAGGAGAGAGGACAGGACTGGAAGTGCAGCAATACGCAACCGCGGGGAGCTGGTGGGCGAGGGGAGGGACGAATACAGAAACCAGACGCAGCACAAACATACAGTGGAGGCCAGTCCACGAGAAACCTTCCACAAGACACCCAACAGCAACACCTCGAAATCCGAGGAGCGCAGGGCACCCTGGAGCCAAGCGGGCTGTTCCTTGGCACGGGCCCCCACTGTACGCCCTCGGAGGTCCGCGCAATGGTTCTCCGATCGGCGATGGAAGGCGCCAGGGGCCGCGCCAGGGGCGACGCGAAGGGGGCCTTCGCGTCGATCCGAGCAATCCGCGGAGCCCGGAGAACTGGTGTTTACGAGGGGTCTGTTTCCCACCACCACCACCACCATCAGTTGCAGGGGGGAAAAAAAGGGTGGAGGACGGGGAGGAGGAAGAAAAGGAGGTGGAGGAGGAGGAAGAGGAGTCATGATGGGCCTGTTTTCCACCACCACCACCACCACCACCATCAGTTGGAGGGAATGGGGTCCTCCTCCTCCTCCTCCTCCTCCTCCTCCTCCTCATCATCATCATCATCATCCTCTTCGACTTGCTCCTCCTCGTCCTCCACCTTCTTCCCTCCTCCAACTTACGGTGGTGGTGGTGGACAACAGGCCCATCAGTTTATGTACTGCTCTGTCCCTCGAAAAGAGGAGGAGCGAGGAGAGAGGAACCGCGGGCGGGAGAAGATAGAGGGAGCAGCACCGAGAAGGGGGAGGGCCTCGGAGGAACGCCGGCGTCTCGGCATGATCCAGGGCTCGAGCTAACCATTCCATTATCGTTTTGTTGTTGTTCCCCACACCCAAAATGGGGTTCTTGTTTCTCTGGACACCCCACGCAGGAACAGGATGGAAGGAACACCTCCTCTGTTCGCAGTCACACACTCACACACTCACAGCATCATCGCAGCATCAACACAACATCAATTACACACTCACTCACATTCACTCAACGTGGGGTTCTTGTTTTCTCTGGACACCCCGCGCGGGAACCCAAACCCCCCCGTTCCTGTCACTCACACGCTCACACACTCACACCATCATCATCCCCATCATCATCACCATCATCACCACCTCATCATGACCATCATCATCATCATCACCATCATCATCAACATCATCATCATGCCCATCCATCACCATCATCATCGTCAACATCCGCATCATTATCACAACACCATCGTCAACATCGTCATCACCACACACACACTTACTCACACACAAATGCTCACAAACTCACACTCATCTTGACGAGGTCTCATGCGGAAGCCTCGTGTGACAGTTTTGGGCGCTTGGGGCGTCGATATGGAGGGAGTATCAGGCGCAAACCTCTTCCGTGAGCGGATTACGATGACATCTCAAGCGGGAACCCGTTCCCTATGGAGCCCGTCGCTCACGTTTTTGATCCAAGCGGGCCATCGGGATCTTGTAACTGTCGTCACCTTTGGGCCCCTGAGGCCTGGATATGGAGGAAGTATCCGGCTGGAGCCTCGTCAGGGAGCGCATTGCGAGAAGGCTCGGGCGGGAGCCCGCTCCCTATGGGGGCCCGTCGCTCATGTTTTTAATTCGAACGGGCCATCGGGATCTTGGGATTGTCGTCACTTTTGGGCCCCAGAACCCTCGACATGGAGGAAGTATCGGGCGGGAGCCTCGTCTGTGAGTGCACTGCGAGGAGGTATGGGCCCCTTTGCTCATGTGTTTATCCGAGCGGGCCATCGGACTTTTGTAACTGTCGTCGCTTTTGGGCTCCTGAAATGTGGATATGGAAGTAGTATCCCGCGGGAGCCTCGTTTGTGAATGGGTTGCGAAGACGTCTCAAGCGGAAACCCTCTCCCGATGGGCCCCCATGCCCACGTTTTTAACCCGAGCGGGTCATCGAGATCTTGTAACTGTCGTCACTTTTAGGCCCCTGAGGCCTGGATATGGAGGAAGTATCGGGCGGATTCCTCGTCTGTGAGTGAATTGCGTGGAAGTCTCAGGCGGGAGCCCTCTCCCTATGGGGCCCATCGTTCGTGTTCTTGGTTCGAGCAGGTCATCGGGATCATGTGACTGTCATCGCTGTTGGGCCCCTGAAGCCTCGATGTGGAGGAAGTGTCCAGCGGGAGCCTCGTCTGACGCGGGAGCCCCGTCCCTATGGGGCCCGCCGCCTGTGCGCTGGGCCCCTCCCGTCTGGAGCCCGCGGGGCTGTCCCAACGGCCAGGTCTCACGCGCCAGCGGCTCGCGGGGCCGTCCCGACGGCCTGGCCCGCGGGGCTGTCCCCGACGGCTGCGCGAGCCCGCCGTCGGAGAACGCGCCCCTGCCAGGCGTGGCGGCGAGGGCGCCGAGGAAAATCTGCGCGCGCGCCCCCGCCAGGAGGAAGGAGAGGTGCAGGAGGAGAACGAGCGGGGCGGCGATGAGAGGGGGGGGAGAAGGAGGAGGAGGGCAAGGCAACGGCCGAGGAGGAGGAGGGACATGAGGAGGAGAGAGAAGAAGTCGAGGAGGCGGAGGAGGAGGAGGAAGAGGAAAAGGATGAAAAATGCAACGAGTAGGACGAGAATGGACAGGAGGAGGAGAAGGAGGACGGAGAGGGCGGAAGGAAACCTCCGCCAGACGAAGAAGACAAAAACGAACGGCAAACTAAATCGATTATCGTGCGGGGTCCTACCGTCGGAGTAATTGTCCTTCGTTCTGTCTTCGTTCTGCCGTTGCCGCGAAACGAGATCAAAACGAAAACGATCCACGAAATCGCCAAAACACCGTCGAGCTCGAGCATTGACATGATCCTTCGAGCGCGTCCTCGCTAGCTGGACCTGGGCCAGAAGAACATCCTCCAAGAACATGAGACCCCCCGCCGGCCCAAACCGAAGAATATTCGAGGGTGACCCTCACCAAAATGCACAAGAACCTCCAACAAACACGAATAACGTTAGGGCACCCTCCCAGAACCGACCTCGAATCTTATACCTCGGTCCGACCGTGACGTCGACCCCCACAGGTCTTGACCACGTCCCCTGGACTGTTTTTTCATCCTGTGTCGTGCTGGGATGGTCCCGAAGACCGGTAAGGGCACCCAGAGGCCGAAAATAGCAAAACACTCTCCGTCGTGATTCTTTCACTCGGCAAGGCGTGAGGGGGGGACAAATCAGAAGGAGAAGGCCTTCTCAGAAGGTGGCGGCGCTTCTCAGAAACCTTCTAGCCTTCTGAGCACTTGTCCGTGTCCCCGGGGAGGGCTCAGAAAACTTGTCAGAAGACTGGGGGACTTCCGAGCTTTCTGTGAAGGCCCACCCCTTCTCACCCCCCCTCGCCCGCCGCCGGCTCACGATGGAGAGTTTCAAATCGGCGTGATCCTTGGATCCCTGGAGCGCGCCCTCGCTAACCTCTCAGCTCTGCCCGCGGCCTGCCAGACCCCAGCGGTAAACGTGGGGGGGGGCGGGGCAAGCGGTGCAGAGCAGGCGGTGCAGCCGGGGGGGCGCTCCTCGCTCTCCCTGGGAGCCGCGCGCCTTCTTTCAGAGGTCCTCGCCCTCGGTCCTCCTCCTCCTTTCCTCCTCCTCCTCCTTTTCCTCCTCCTCCTCCTCCTCCTCCTCCTCCTCCTCCTCTGGTCCCCCTATTCTCCCACGTCATCCTCCTCCTCCTCCTCCCTTCCTCCTCCCTTCCTCCCCTCCCTCCTCCTCCTCCTCCGCCTCCTCCTTTCCTCCCCTCCTCCTCCTCCTCCTCCTTCTCCTCCTCCTCCTCATCCTTCCTTCTTCTTCCTCTTCCTCCTCCTCCTCCTCCTCCTCCTCCTCCTCCTCCTCGGTTCGTTGGTTCCTCATGGCATGAAAGTCTTCAGGCGTTGGCGCTACCTCCTCCTCCGCCTCCGCCTCCTCCTCCTCCTCCTCCTCCTCCTCCTCCTCGGTGCCCCAGGGCCCTCGGGTCCGAGGAGGGCCCCGGGGCGGCGGACCGCGAGCGGACGACGCACCGCGGGCCGCGCCGCGCGCGCCCGCGCCCGCGCCCGCCGCCGCGGCGGGCCGGGCGCCCGCGGCCGCCTAGCGCCGCTGCTGCTCCCCACCTGCTTCCGCCGCTCCTCCTCGGCGCTCCTCCTCGGCGTTCCTCCTCCTCGGCCTCGCCTCTCCTCCTCGGCGCGCCTCCTCGGCGCCCCTCCCCCTCCTCGTGCTAGTGTTGTCCTCGTGCTGTCCTCGTGCTGTCCTCGCGCCTGTGCTGTCCTCGTGCTGTCCTAGTGCTGTCCTCGTGCGTCCTCGCGCAGCAGCGCTGTTCTCGCGCTGGTGCCGTCGTCGTGCTAGGCCGCCGATTCCAGGCCCAGGGGTGTGAGCCACCAGACCCCTGCGTTAGGCGCGCTGGCTGGCCCGACGACCATCTCAGGCAGCGCCGATGAGCGTGCGCGCCACCTCCCGGACCACGCAGGTGGCGATGGACCGGTGGAGAGTGCTGAGAGTCTCCAGTCGCCCAGGGCCCTCAGGCACTTGTTGCGCGAGCCATTTCCGGGTGGACTCGCCCATGGCTCCCGACACTTCGAAGCCGAGGGGTTGGAAACCAGCGACTCCGTTGTATTTGCGGCGCTTGGCCTGTTCGGCCAGTCTCGCAGCGGTGCCTTGGGTGTGGGCCCCGCCGGCCTGCAGGCTCTGCTGCGAGGCGGGATGCACGATCGTTAAGTCCAGATAAGCCCACTGGCCGTCACTGTCGGTGCATCTGAGGTCCGCGCGGAGACCCGGATTGCCCGGCCCGGTGGGCGGGCGAATCCATGGCTCGACTGCGATGTCGCAAATGCCGGCTTCACGTAGGGCTCGCGCGATGGTGTCGCGCAGGTTGTTGTGCCTCTTAACCATGAAGCCGCCATAGGAGCAGCAAAGCGCGTGGCGTCCGTTAGTGTCGACGGTGCCGGTGCAGAGGGTTCCGTCCTCCTTTCTGAAGGGGCAGGGGCCGTCAGCTGCGCGTACGAGACCTCCGAGTCTGTGTCTCACGGCCATCCTGAAGTGGGCGTCAGCGAGGTGGTGGTCGGGCCGCGTGGGCGGCCCGAGCCACGCGCCTGCCCCCTTGCCTGTCGTGCTAAGAGCCCAGGCCCGTTGATGCGGTTCCGTCTGGGTGCGTCGCAGCCACTGCGTCCACTCTGCGTGCCGCCTGTGCCTGGTAAAGCGCCGCTGGGTGGTGTCGGGCGGCTCCGTGTCGGGCGCCTGCTGTGCTGCCTCTTCCTGAGTCAGCGCGTTGACAGTGCTCTGGAGGCGGTGGAGCGCCGGTCTCAAGCCCGGGCAGTAGTGGAGAAGGTCATCTCTGTCGCGAAGGCCCAGTCGCTGGAGCACTGGCCTCTCGCAGAGCGCCCACGAGGCCGCTTGGGCATCCAGGCGCGCTGCGCTCACGCTCTGGAATCCCAAGCCGCCCAAAGCGACAGGGTGCCAGTATTTCTCTTTCTGCTCCGCTGTGAGGTCGTGCGTTTGTACTAGCTCCTCCAGTGTGCTGAGCAGGTCGGCGTCGAGCTGCGTCGCCGTTTGGGCGGGAACCCCGGTGGTGCGCATGTACCAAGTCATGTCTCCTGCAGTGAGGGTTCGTAGAAGTACCAAAGACGTCTGAACGTCTAGGCCGGCTTTGTGAAGGTCCATGAGTCTGGCCATGGCAGTCGTCCTCCTGGTTCGTTGGCGTTGTAGTCGCGGCGAGGCGGGTGAGTGCAGGCTGCCCTCCTCGGCGTGTTGGTCGGCGGTTACCGGCGTCGGTGCCAGGCCGGAGTAGTCGTCGGCGTGTTGTCGTAAGATGGTGGGCTGCTCTACTCGCGGCACGGGTAGGCCCGCTGGTATCGCGGCAGGATTCCTCGCCCACACCTCACATTTGTCGACGCGTGTTTGGAGGCCGGCTTGGCTGAGTGCGTTGGTGTATGCTGCGTATGTGGTGGGCAGGTCTTCAGGCTTCGCAAGGATGGTGAGGTCGTCGATGTAGCTGAAGAGCTCGTGCTGTATACCTGCTGCGTCGAGTTGGTGTTTGGCTCTCTCGAGGGCTCGGTCGAGTCCGAGGCAGAAGAGCGTGGTGGCCATGCCGCACCCCTGGAAGATCCCCGTCGTTTGGTTCCAAATGTGTCTTCTGCCCCCGGTGTCGTGGTAGACAACCTGCCCGGCGTCCGGCAGGAAGCCTCTTGCCCATCGGCGGAGTTTTGGGCAGTGAGTATCGATACCTTCGTTGATGTACACCCTGCTCAGGTTCTGGAAGGCGTCTGCAGCGTCCAGAGAGAGCACGGCGTAGTCCGGGCGGACGTGGAGGGCAGTGGACACGTGCTTGTGGACTAGTTCCGCCCCAGCCGTGTGCTTGTACCCGTACTGCTTGCCGCGAAGCCCCTCGGCGACCTCGTCCGCCGCCATTTTGTTGACCGCCTTGGACGCGAGACGGCGAAGCGGGCTGGCGAGGTTGATGGGGCGGATTCGGGTGGGGCTCTTGGTGAGCGGGAGGAGGCGGGCGGCCGTCGCCAGTTCCTGCACTTCCTGCGGGAGGGTGCCGCGGGCTAGTGCTGCGGCCACTGTGGCCAGGGCACACAGAGCGGACAGGTCAGTTTGGACGAGTTGGAAGTGCTCGTACCGCCGCCCGTCGGGCCCAGCTGCGCTTCGTTTTGGTGCGGCCCGCAAGGCTCTGGCGAAGTGTAGCTCGAACTGTTGCTGCTCGTCGTCCTGTTCGTCGTAGGCTGCTGGTGGCTGTGGTTGATGGTGTGGGAAGAGCTGCGGTGCGGCTTGCAGGGTCAGCTGGTCTCCTGCAATTTCGAGCGCTTCGCGGAGGACTCTCGTAGCTTTGCCCACGGCGCCTGCCTCCACGAGTTTGCGCGCCGTCATAACGTCGTGCTCTGCGGTAGTCTTCCGCCTGGCGCGCAAAGGAGGTGGGGCGGAATCAAGGACGGCGCCCCAAAGCTGCGCTTCGCGGTGCTCCCTGATCTCCGTGGCCCGGCGGAACAGCGTAGTGGTGAGCTGAGCGTTGCCTCTCTTGCCGCCTCGGAGGTTGGCGTGCCCGAACAGCAGCTTAGGGAGCATGAACCAACGCTTGGCCGCCTTGGTGATGGACTCCGGGGTGCCGTGGTGGATCTCGTGGGCGAAAGCCTTCGTGTGCTCCGTTATGATGGCGCCCACTACCCCGCGAGCGTGCGGCGGTATATGGGCGGCCGTGGGCACTGGTTGTTGGACCATTTCTGGCGTGATGGCGTCCGCCCATTCGGCGTTGGCGTCGCTGCTGGCGTGCCTGGCCGTGTCGAGTTGGAGTTGCGCATCGGCTGGCGCACGCGGCGCCGGCGCGGTGACGACGGCAGCCCATTTGTGTTCAACTTCTCTTTTGAGTGCAAAAGGAAGGTCGTCGGCCAGTTCCAGGGCAGCGTTGCTGGTCTGGGCGCAGACAAGAGCGCACTCCAAGCAGGCGACGGGGCTCTGCGGCGCAATGCTTGTGCGACAGCGGATCACCTGCGGCGGTATAATGGAAGTACACATCGCGCACGTAGCTGCTCTGCCCGTCCGGGGGAGCGTGGCGTACCACGTCGCGGCGTCCTCTCGTGGCCGTCGTCGCGACCGTTGCCCGGCAGCGTCGTCTGGTAGGGCGCCATGCCCAGCGGCAGCAGCAGTGCCAGAGCGGGAGGATTCGCCAGTTCGTTGCGCCCGAATCCGCCCGTGTCTTGCCTCGAGGAGCCCGTCGTCGGTCGGCGCATTCGTGTCCATATCGTCCGCTGTGGCGGCCGCGGCCGCGCCAGGGCCTTCCCCGGGGTACCCCAGCGTGCAGTCGAAGCCCAGCTCGCGCCACGTCGCGGCCATCGCAGCTGGCGTCATCCCGTAAGCTTGGTTCCTCCTGGCCAGGTTTTCGAGCTGCGTCCAGCCGTGGTGACGAGGAGCCCGAGGCGTCGGGGCACTCAATGTAGCCGTGGCCAACGTCATCGTGTAGCTGGGGGCACCGACAGCAGCTCCCGTAAGCGCAGCGGCCAGCAGGCAACTAACGAGCAGCACGATCGCGAGAGCGTACTTCTTGCCATACTTCTGCACGAGTCCGCACGCCTTGGAGGGCCTGGCCATGAGGCGCCGCCCGATCGTTAGTACGGCAAAGAGCAGGTCCACAGAGAGACAGGTGAGCACCGCGAGAGCGCACGTGAGATGGCCTGCGAGGCACAGCATGGTGAGGGGGATTGGCAGCTGCTGAGTCGGCTCCAGCTGACATCCTGCACTCCCCCGATGGCCGGCGGCATTCCATGCCGAGAGCGCCCAGAACAGCAAGGCCGCAAGCACCTGCGACCGTCCGCGGGCGTGCCAGAAGAGGCGCAACGCCCTCTCGGGGACGGTGCGGCAAGTTCCCCTGGTCTCACCAGTGATTGTGCTGCTGAACGTGGCGCTGCTGCTGTCCGTCGTGCTGGTCAATGTGGTGCCGCTAGTTGCAATGTTGCTGTGAAGCATGATGCTGATGGTATTGGTCGTGCTCGTAATGCTTATCGTCGTGCTGGTTGTAGTGGTGTTGTTGGTACCAGTCGCACTCTGAACACTCGCGTTGCTGCTCTCACCGCTGCTGCTCGACGATGTGTTGGGCGTAGTGGTGTTGCTGGTACTGGGCTCGCTCGGAACACTCATGGTTATACCTGTACCCGTGCTGCTCGCCGACGTGCTGGTCGTAGTGATGCTAGTGGTGCTGCCGGTACCTGTCGTGCTCGTCATTCTCGTGGCTCTGCTCTCCGTCGTACCGCTCGCCGCCGTGCTCGGCGTAGTGGTGCTGCTGAAGTCGGTCGTGCTCGTCACACTCGCGGTGCTGCTCTCGGTCGTACTGCTCACCGATGTGCGGGGCTTACCCGTGCTGCTGATAACAGTCGTGCTCTTTACACTCGTGGTGCTGCTCTCGGTCGTACTGTTCGCCGACGCGCTGGGCGTGGCGGTGCTGCTGACCCCGATCGTGCTCGTCACTGTCGTGGTGCTGCTTTTTGTCGAACTGCTCGCCGACGTGCTGGGCGTGGTGGTGCTGCTGGTCTCGGTCGTGATCGTCGTACTCGTGGCGCTGCTCTCAGTCGTACTGCTCGCCGACGTGCTCGGCGTAGTGGTGATGCTGAAGTCGGTCGTGCTCGTCACACTCGCGGTGCTGCTCTCGGTCGTGCTGCTCACCGATGTGCTGGGCGTACCCGTGCTGCTGGTACCAGTCGTGCTCTTTACACTCGTGGTGCTGCTCTCGGTCGTACTGCTCGCCGTCGTGCTGGGCGTCGCGGTGCTGCCCGTATCGGTCGAGCTGGTCATGTTCCTGGTGCTGCTCTCGATTGTACTGCTCGCCAACGTGGTGTGCGTGGTGGTGCTGCTGGTACGTCTCGTGCTCGTCCCACTCGTGGTGTTGCTCTCGGTCGTACTGCTCGCCGACGTTCTGGGCGTGGTGGTGCTGCTGGTACCTATCGTGCTCGTCGCCATCGTGGTGTTGCTCTCGGTCGTACTGCTCGCCGACGTGCTCGGCGTAGTGGTGCTGCTGGTCTCGGTCGTGCTCGTCATTCTCGTGGTGCTGCTCTCGGTTGTACTGTTCGCCGCTGTGATGGGCATAGTGGTGCTGCTGGTCTCGGTCGTGCTCGTTATCCTCGTGGTGCTGCTCTCGGTCGTACTGCTCGCCGACGTGCTGGGCGTAGTGATGCTGCTGGTACTGGTCGTGCTCCTTACCCCCGTGGTGCTGCTCTCGGTCGTACTGCTCGCCGACGTGCTGGGCGTGGTGGTGCTGCTGGTCTCGGTCGTGCTGGTCACCCTCGTGGTGCTGCTCCCGGTCGCCCTGCTCGCCGACGTGCTGGGCGTGGTGGTGCTGCTGGTCTCCGTCGTGCTCGCCACCCTCGTGGTGTTGCTCTCGGCCGTACTTCTCGCCGGCTTGCTGAGCGTAGTGGTGCTGCTGGTCTCGGTCGTGCTCGTTGCCCTCGTGGTACTGCTCTCGGTCGTGCTGCTCGCCGACGTGCTGGGCGTAGTGGTGCTGCTGGTACTAGTCGTGCTCGTTACCCTCGCGGTGCTGCTCTCAGTCATACTGCTCGCCGACGTGCTGGGCATAGTGGTGCTGCTGGTTTCGGTTGTGCTGGTCATCCTGGTGGTGCTGCTCTCGGTCGTATTGCTCGACGACGCGCTGGGCGAGGCGGTGCTGCTGGTGCCGGTCGTGCTCTCCACACTCGTGATGCTGCTCTCGGTCGTGCTGCTCGCCGACGTGCTAGGCGTAGTGGTTTTGGCGGTGCCAGATTTGCTCGCCCCAATCGTGGCGCTGCTTTCGGTCGTTCTGCTCGCCGACGTGCTGGGCTTAGTGGTGCTGCCGGTGCCAGTCGTGCTCGTCCCACTCGTGGTGCTAGTTTCGGATGTACTGCTCGCCGACGTGCTGGGCGTAGTGGTGCTGCTGGTACTTGTCGTGCTCGTTACCCTCGCGGTGCTGCTCTCGGTCGCACTGCTCGCCGACGTGCTGGGCGTAGTGGCGCAGCTTGTCTCGTTCGCGCTCGTGGCCCTCGTGGTGCTGCTCTCGGTCATACTGCTCGCCGACGTGCTGGGCGTGGTGGTGCTGTTTTCAGGCGTACTGCTCGCCGACGCACTGGGCGTGGTGGCGCTGCTGGTGCCGGTCCTGCTCGTCATACTCGTGGTGCTGCTCTCAGTCGTAGTGCTCGCCGACGTGCTGGGCGTGGTGATGATGCTGGTCTCGGTCGTGCTTGTCACACTCGTGGAGATGCTCTCGGTCGTACTGTTCGCCGACGTGCTAGGCGTAGTGTTGCTGCTGGTCTCGGTCGTGCTCGTCACCCTCGCGGTGCTGCACTCAGTCGCACTGCTCGCCGACGTGCTGAGCGTAGCGTTGCTGCTGGTCTCGGCTGTGTTCGTCACCCCCGTGGTGCTGCTTTCAGTCGCACTGCTCGCCGACGTGCTGGACGTAGTGGTGCTGCGGGTCTCGGTCGTGCTCGTCACAGTCGTGGTGCTGCTGTTGGTCGTACTGCTCGCCGCCGCGCTGGGCGTGGCGGTGCTGCTTGTACGGGTCGCGCTCGTCCCGAGCGGGATGCTGCTGTCGGTGGTTCTGCTCGCCGACGTGCTGGGCGCAGTTGTGCTGCTAGTCTCCATCGTGCTCGTCACACTAGTGGACATGCTCTCGGTCGTAGTGCTCGTCGATGTGCTAGGCGTAGTGGCGCTGCTGGTCTCGGTCGAGCTCGTCACCCTCGTGGTGCTGCTCTCGGTCGTACTGCTCGCCGACGTGCTGGGCGTAGTGGCGCTGCGGGTCTCGGTCGTGCTCGTCAGAGTCGTGGTGCTGCTCTCGGTCGTACTGCTCGCCGACGTGCTGGGCGTAGTGGTGCTGCTGGTAGGGGTTGTGCTCGTCACAGTCGCGGTGCTGCTCTCGGTCGTACTGCTCGACGACGCGCTGGGCGTGGTGGTGCTGCTGATACCCGTTGTGCCTGTCCCGACCGTGTTGCTGCTGAGGGTGGTTCTGCCCGCCGACGTGCTGGGCGTGGTGATGCTGCTGGTCTCGGTCGTGCTCGTCACACTCGTGGAGATGCTCTCGGTCGTACTGCTCGCCGAAGTGCTAGGCGTAGTGGGGCTGCTGGTCTCGGTCGTGCTCGTCACCCTCGTGGTGCTGCTCTCGGTCGTACTGCTCGCCGACGTGCTGGGCGTAATGGTGCTGCGGGTCTCGGTTGTGCTCGTCACCCCCGTGGTGCTGCTTTCGGTTGTACTGCTCGCCGACGTGCTGGGCATAGTGGTGCTGCGGGTCTCGGTCGTGCTCGTCATAGTCGTAGTGCTGCTGTTGGTCGTACTGCTCGCCGCCGCGCTGGGCGTGGCGGTGCTGCTGGTATCGGTCGTGCTGTTCCCGAACGTGATGCTTTTGTCGGTGTGTTTGCTCGCCGACGTGCTGGGCGTAGTGATGTTGCTGGTTTCGGTCGTGTTCGTCATACTCGTGGAGATGCTCTCGGTCGTACTACTCGCCGACGTGCTAGGCGTAGTGGCGCTGCTGGTCTCAGTCGTGCTCATCACACTCGTGGTGCTGCTCTCGGTCGTACTGCTCGCCGACGTGCTGGGCGTAGTGGTGCTGCTGGTAGGGGTCGTGCTCGTCACAGTCGTGGTGCAGCTCTCGGTCGTACTGCTCGCTGTTGCGCTGGGCGTGGTGGTGCTGCTGGTGCCGGTCGTGCTCTCCACACTCGTGGTGCTGCTCTCGGTCGTACTGCTCGCCGACGTGCTGGGCGTAGTGGTATTGCTGGTGCCGGTTGCAGATCTCGTCAACGGCCTTGTCCTCGACCTGCTTCTGCGACGCGGCTTCGCAGATGAGCATCTCGATGTCCGCCGGGCTCGGCAGCGTCAGCTGCGCCTGCGGGCACTTGGCTACCGCGTCCCAGTCGGCCTCGACGTCTGTCTTGCAGTCGGGGTTGAACTTGATGTTGGGGGGCTTCTCCATGATTACCTGGCAGATCTCGTCGACTGCCTTGCCCTTGACCTGCTTCTGCGCCGCGACCTCCACGGCCTCCTCCGCGGCGAGGGTGACGCCGCACAGGAGAGGGAACAGGGCGCCGACCGCCGCCGGCGGCCACCAGCGGGCACATGGCAGCCGCCGCGGGGGCGGGCCCCCGTCCTCCGCCTCCTCCCCCCTCCTCCCCCCTCCTCCTACCTCCTCCTCCTCCTCTCCTCCTCCTCCTCCTCCTCCTTCTCCTCCGCAGAATACTACTCTCCCTCTTCCCTTGATGACGTCTGGGAATATTCGCCCCCCCCCCCCCCCCTTCCGCGTAATGTTTTTTTTGCACAGGTTTCCCCGGAGTTGGGTTTTCGCTGGCATTTTTCCCAAAATGCTGCTCTCGCTGAGGCGCTGGCCTCATTTTCGGGCCCCGCTCGTTCCGAATCGTGCTCCCGCTGCAGCGCTGGCCTCATTTCCGCCGGCGCCCGGGCTACACACCCGAGCCGGCGCCCGGGCCGGCGCTCGGGCCGGGTCCGGAGCCGGTTCCGGCCGGCGCCGGAAAATCGAGTTCCGAGGCGGCGCTGAAAAAAGGCCATTCTATTACACATTTTCTTTTGAAAATGCTGAATTTCTGCTTCCGGCGCCCGGGAGGCCTCCTGGGCCGATTCCGACGCCCAGGCCGGCGCCGGAGCCAGCGCCCGGGCTGGACGCCCGAGCCGGCGCCCGGGCCGGCGCCCGGGCCGGGTCGGGAGCCGGTTTTCCGGCCGGCGCCGGAAAATCGAGTTCCGAGGCGGCGCCGAAAAGGCCATTCCAATACAATTTTTTCTTCTGAAGCTACTGAAATTTCTGCCTTCCCCGGAGTTCGGTTTTCGCTTGCAGTTTTTCCCAAAATGCTACTCTCGCTGAGGCGCTGGCCTCATTTTCGGGCCCCGCTCGTTCCGAATCGTGCTCTCGCTGCAGCGCTGGCCTCATTTCCGTGCTTCCGCTCGTTCCGAATCGCGCTCCCGCTGCAGCGCTGGCCTCATTTCCGCGTTTCCGCTCGTTTCGACTCGTGCTCCCGCTGCAGCGCTGGCGTCATTTTCCGTGCCATGCCACGGCATGCAATGCAATGCTAGGTTGATACTACGCTTCGCGGTGCTCTTCTACGCCATGCCATGCCGTGCTCTACAATGCATCGCGTACCCTTTCGGGATCATCGCCCTGCTTGACATCCGACTGTGCGAGTAGAGAGAGGATCTGCGCCATGGTAAGGGATGGGAGGGAGGGGTAGGATGTCAGATATGACGCGAGCGCACCTAGCTTGTCCCCTCCCCCTCCCCCTCTCCCTCCCCCAACTCCAACTCCTCCTCCTCCTCCTCCTCCT
>CAUYUJ010019651.1:0-174676 GCA_963575745.1 Prorocentrum cordatum
CCTCCTCCTCCTCCTCCTCCTCCTCCTCCTCCATATCCTCCTCGTTCTCCTCCTCCTTCTTCTCCCCCTCCCCCTTCTCCTCCTGCTCCTCCTCTTTCTCCTCCTCCGCTCCTCCCCGTCGTCCTCCTCGTCCTCCTCCTCCTCCATTCCTCCTCCTCCTCCTCCTCCTGTTCCTGTTCCTGCTTCTGCACCTCCTCCTCCTGCTCCTGGCGTTTCTGATGTTTCGGCCAACGTGAGCAATGTTCGCACGCGGCAATCGAATTAGCATCGGATTTCGTCGTCGATGCGACCGGCAGCGGCGGCGGCAGCTTACGGAGCCTCCTTGATGAGAGTCCTGATGGCCGCAGCGGAGCGGCGCACGGTGCCTCGATGTTGAGGTTCCTGACCTGCCTCTCTCTGGCGGGCCGCGCGCTCGCACTGGTCGGATGAAGGGCGGCCTCGATTATCCCGATAACCCACCCGCCCGATGCCCGAACCCGGCCAATCAAAGCCTCATCCGACGAAATCTCGACCGAATTCGCCCCACCTGTGCACGTCACTATAGGCATCAAATGGGGTAAAGAGGCTAGCTGCATCGTCCTCGATATCCTGTGGGCAACTGTAAGGATCTATTGAAGGAGGGTGCGCCGCTGGATCTTCCCAAGGGGGGGGGGTAGGACCCCCCCCTCCCCGATCCGTCGTCGGGGACCCCCCCCCGATCGCCGGACTTGCCGCGGCCACTCGGGCCAGCTGGCGCAGTCCTGGCCGCCTTTCGCTCTCTCTCTCTCTCTCTCTCTCTCTCTCTCTCTCTCTCTCTCTCTCTTTCTCTCTCTCTCTCTCTCTCTCTCTCTCTCTCTCTCTCTTTCAGTTTCTTTCCTTCTTTCTTTCTTTGTTTGTTGTTATCTCTCTCTCTCTCTCTTTTTTGTTCTCTCTCTCTCTCTCTCTCTTCTCTCTCTCTCTCATTCTCTTTTTTTGCTTTCTCTCTCTCTCTCTCTGTGACCGGCGTGGCGTCAGCGAGCTGGATCTCGCGCCAAAAACTGGCGATGCGACGGCAGGCGAGGAGCGGGCAGTGTTGGCAGACTCCAAACGGCGCCCAGCTCTCTTTGGGGTCTCGCACGGGTTGGATGCACGCTGCCCGCTGCGCCTGAAAAACTCCTTGGCCCTCTAAGCAACACTCGGGCATGGCGCTGGACTCGCTCGCGGCGAATCCGCTGGCCCCGTTGAGGCGCATGCTTTTTGCTCCGATGCGGGCCCCGGAGTCGGGCACCCTGTCACTTCTTCTTTCGTTTGCATGTCGGGCTCCTCGCGCGTGTCAGTCTCGCCGCTCGATGTCTGCTCCACTGCCGCTGTGGCAGTGGCTGCCGTGGCTGCCTGATGCTTGGCCAGGGGTGTGTGCATCTGGTTGATCATCTGCTGCGTGCCGGCCAGATTCTCGATCGAAGGCTTCTGCGACTGCTCTATCATTTTGACGACTTCTTCTTTGGCAACCGACCTGCTCGCGCCCTGCGACGTCGGCGCAGATCCTTGCGTTCCTGCCGAAGTGCATGGTCTTGGAGAAGGTCCTGGCATTGATGAGGAAGCTTCCTGCGTTTATCCATCGTGCTCGAAGCTGTCCTCCACCCCTTCGTCCACGTCCTCCTCGGCGTCTCTCCTCTCCTTCTCCTCTGCCTCGATCGCCGCGCCCGTGGTCTGCAGCTCCTCCTTGCTCTTTATCGGGGCCTTGGGGTGATCCCTCGAGTTCTTCAGCTTGGCATACTTCTTGTCTGCGACCTTCTGCGCGTCGTCGGCCTCCTTCTGGCTGTGCTCGATGATTTTGCGACTCCCGGTGATTGAAGAGTCGACCCATGCGCGCTGCTCGAACACCGACTTCTCTGCTATTATCATCCTGCGGTACACAAACATGAGCCGTGCGATGTTGGATGTGTTCTCGCCTATGGTCCACTGGAGCTTGTACTGCTGCTGCGCCACTGCGAGCTCGCTCTTCGCGTTCTTGTAATGCTCGTCCTTCTCCTCTTTCGGAGCGCCTGACTTCAACGGCTGGTGCTCGTCGCTCTGCGGCGCCTCGAGGGGAGTTGCCATCCCGACTGATGGCGGTCCGTCGTCGGGCGGTATGATGAGGTTATCCTCCTTCTCTCTGCGTGGTGCGTTCTCGGTCTCCTGCGACAACTCCTTCTGCTTCTTCCCTCCACGGGCGCTGGGCGCGCGAGCGCTGGGTGCGCGGGCGCGAGCGTGCGCTGCAGGCAGCGAAGAGTCCGACTGCCGCCAGTGCTGCTTGCATCTGTGGAAACAATGCTATGCAGTCGACGATGCAATTACGCCGCGTTTCTGTGCACAGCGCGCCAATAAGCTCAAGGGCCCTAAACGGCGATGGAAACATGCGCATGGAGACGTGGAGGCAAAGCAGGGGAGAGAGGAGCACAACACCAAGATAACGAATGACCAGAAGACTGCACTGCTACTCCACACGCGCCCCAAACTCTCCTTGGTCTTGTGGTCCCTACCGATCGCCCTCACTCACCAGGAATATGGATCTATGCATGTAGAAGATAATGACGATGTCCGCTGAGCTGAACAGCACGGTTCGCGAGCCACCACGGATGCAGACACCTGCTCCCTGCATGATAGAATATGGAACGTGAATATACCGAAGGTGGGTGTAAATGTGACCGCGCCGCTTCAGTGGGAGTCAGAAGGTGGAGATGGGCGCAGGCGCTGAGCACAGCACTCTACACGCCGCTGCTCTGAGCAGGGTCAGATCGCGTCTTGCTCTGGCTGTCGCGCGTCTTCGGGTCGAGCCGGTGCTTCTCTAGTGTTGCGGGTTCCTCTGTGATGCACAACTGGCCAGCGCGCATCATTATATGTAGTAGTGGAAGATTACCGCTGCGCTTCGTCATGGCGTCGGCGTGCATCCCTGAGCGGTCGACCCATCGGACGGCCCCGTTCTGCGCGTCCAGAGAGGAGCGAATCATCTGCATATCGATCGCCGTCCTGCTGCCCGCTGCGCACCCGGCACTCTTGCTGTTCAAGAGATCATACAGAGACTTAGCGTTGTGACTTTGTTAGGAGCTACAGACCCAAAGTGCAGAAGTAGTAAAAAAGTAGTGTGAAGGTCGTGTCGGGCATTTTCGCGGCATAGCGCAAACATAATGAAAATATAGTCGCGGAGTAGTGCATAACAAATAAAGTAGTGTAGAAGTAGTGTCGGAAATTTAGTGACTTAAGTTTTTTTCTGCTCGAGCAAACCATATGAATGAACACGCTCGCGCCCCCTAGTGTTTTCACGTTCGCACGGCCATGGCGTTTCAGTCCGATCAGTTCCTTACACTGGCGCAAGGGAACTGTCGTGTGCATTTGCCACGGACCACGGCTTCAATGCTCGCTGTGTGCTCCACAGTACCACTATCGCACTATGCGGCGCGCTGCATAAAGAAGCCTGCGTTGGGCCCCGAGGGTGGCCTGGTTGGTTGCACTTAGGGCTTGCGCGAGATACGCAAGGCAAAACCTCTAAGTGCTAAAGAAGGGGGGTGGGCTCGCGCGAACGCCCGTCGAGCTCGCAGGAAGTCTGAGCAGGTCCCCGAAGAGACCCACAGGCCCCAGGACAACCAAGGGGGGAAGGGCTTAGCAGATGACCCTGAGAGCGCTGCGGGTGCAAGGCATCAAGGTGGCCTCGAAGGGGGGGGGGAACCCAAGGGAAACATTGGATTTGGCAGTTGGCGCGCGAGCAACTATGTGATACAATGGCCCCGAATGCCACGGCTGCGGCGCCGCCTTAGGAATATTGCGTTTTGCTGTGGAGGACAGAGGAAAGCTTTCGTAGATGCGCGCAAGGCCCCGAGAGGTCCTGGAGAGGGCTCGATGGTGGAGGCTTGAAGGGCTGTCAGCCATCAGAGGGGGCTCAAGGTGGTCCCAAGAGAAACCCTACATGTGTCTGTCGAGGTGTGGGAAAGTTGTTTAGCACTGGCCCTAGGTGCCATATCCTCGGAGCCGCTTTAGGGGGGAGGGGGAGGGGGGCATCGCGCTTTTCAGGGGGAGGGCCCTGAAGACCGTCGAAAAGACTTGGAGTGTCGCAAGAGGGCGTCGCGGTTGGGAGTCATTGTATATCGGGTGTCTTTGCCACCCCCCTCTTGTACCTCGAAGGTTGGCACAGCAGGGATCGTCACCTTTCTGGGTAGGGGCCTACTATGGCGCCGCCGATGCCAGGACCCCTAGTAATATTACAACTACGGCTACCACTGCAACTGCAACGCTGCGCCTGTTACCAAGGATCTGATACAAGAAACATGCGCGATGTGACCCAACAGCATACGCACGATGACCTAGAAGATACGACCGTGCTTTGAGGAGGACAATGGGGCCAATATGGATACTACACGTGATCAGGCTCGCCTCCGCACAGCCGAGTTCTTTGCGCGCCAATAGCGGCAGCACTCACCAATGACGAGGATGTCTCAGGCCAACACCCCGCCAACAGACCTAGCACACGCGCTCCAGCCTTGGAATACTAGGCGGTGACAGGCGAAGCCTAATATTATTTCAAAGGCAAGTTGCTACATACTGAGTACCATGTGTGTTATGCTGGAGCGTGGGGGGGGGGGGGACGGTTGTGTCGAATATTGCTATGATATGGACACCCCGAGAACGTTCGAAGCAATTTGCGTTGGAATGCACATATCAAGTCAACGCATGAGAGCTGGCAAATTTCAGCATCGATGCACGTCGGAACCCAACGGCTCTGGAGCGCCACCTGTAATCTCCAAACAACTCTGCTGATGAATGGGGAGGCTGGCCGCAACATTTGGCAAACTGCGCACACTGTGCAACTAGCATCTCGAAGGGATCCCAGGCGCCTGTCCAGTGTGACCACTGGTCGCGCCAACAATACAATTTGGCCGTGCTGCGTCGGCAGTGTCACTGTACACGGCGCTCGGGCATTGAAGCGAATTCTGGGCACACGCAGCAGTAACAGGGCGAGTTCAATCAAAGCTCGATGCCTGTTTGATGATATGTTTGATGCTCGGGTGGGTATGCTTTTCCCAGTCGGGCACCGCCTTGAGGAGCTTATGCTGTGCCTCGCACTTGACCATCATCTGGGCATCATCAGACTTACACGTCTTGAAGATCCACCGCACCGTTCCAGAGATCTTGGAAACTGTGGCTTGCGTGATCAAACGGAGGCTCTTAGCCTGCAACTCCTTGTCGGGCTCCTCGTCCTTTTCGAAACACTCGACGAAGGCAGCGTGCGTCTTGATCACAGAGCTGAGGGCGTTCACCTTGACACCACTCCCTTTCACATCCATTGACGTTGCAATCTCTGCTGCTTTCGACCACTCGTCATAGTTGGTATTGAACGCGTTGTCGGCAAGGCCGTCGTACCATGTCTTCCCGTCGACCCCCCGCCAGCGACCTGCTCGAGCTCCACGGATGCGTTGGCCACGGCATCCCTCGTTGCAGAGACGCCTGCATGATACAACTCCTGGAACAAGCTTCTGGCGGATGCCTTGATCGCATCGGCATCGGTCCAAGTCAAAGTGGACGGCAGCGCAGGAGCGGTCGGGCGCAACGCTTCATACGACTTCAGGCACCCCGATAAACGAAGGGCACGGGTCAGGTCTGCATCTGCTGCGAATCTGTCATTTGCGTTGCCGCCCGATGACATGATCTCGTCCAGTATGGCTGCAATCTCGTGACCCTGTCTGGCGATCCACCGACCACCCCCCATGCGCGGCCGCCGAGCGCATCACATCTCGCATTGCCCTCGCAACCCCATACCCCGCCGACCATTGACAACGTACATCGTGCAAATGGTTCGGACACGCCAACAAATCGTGAATGGCAGCATGTACTTCGCACACGCGTGGTTCACCAAGCGGGGCGGCACGGGCCACGCGAACGCGGGACAGATGTGCGTGCACGCAGCATGTTTGCAGTTGATATGTATTTGGCCGTCGAATTGAACTAGCGGAGCGGGCGAATCGGAGATTGATGCGTTCGATGCGTCGCAACGCAACGCAAACCATAGCAGCGCAAAGCAACGCAACGCAACGCAGCACACGCCAACGCAAGTGTTGCAAAGATGCCCAACCCATGCCCGATCAAAGCTTCAGAAGGTGTCCCAGATGGAGCCCACATGGGCGCCATGGACCATGAGACCCTATTGGCGGCCCTCATCGGGACCCTCACAGGCCCTCGTGGACCCATCTCGAAGCTTTCCTGGTGCCTGGCGCGGAGCCACCAGAGGGCCCTAGGCCGCTTCCGAGAAGGCCCATGCAAGCCCGCCAGAGGGCTCCAAAAGGGCGCGCGTCTCAGCGGAAAAGGTACACCAGTTGGTGTGCACCGTGTTCTGTTTCTCGGAGCTGTCTTGGGGTGTTGGCGGAGCCCTCCCATGTCATCTTGGAACATGTTTGTTTCTTTCACGCGTCCGTGCCTCAGTCTGGCAAGGTTCTCGCGCGTTTCCTATAGGTTTATGGTCACCTCTCTTCTGGAGCAGGTTTGTCCACCCCACTCCAGTAAAGGGGGTGGGCGCGCTTTCTTTAGGGAGGTCGTCACGTTCCTAGCACCCGCCCAGGGCGACGTGCCCCCGTTGGGCAATCGTGGAACCCTCATGTGGCTATATCAAGCACCTCTTGGACCTCTCTCGGGGCACCCCTGGGGGACATCGCGGGGCCTTCGGGCCCCCTTACTGCAGGTGAGTTAGCGCTGTCGCCGCGCATGGTTTGACAGCGCGAGCTCTGGCGCATGCCGGATTGTCTTGGGGCTTGTTCGGGGTAACTTTGGGCCCCTCTCGGGGCGCCCGCGGAGCCCTCTTGAGCAACAGCGTACACCGCGCGAAATCTTTCGAGCCTTCTCGGGCCCCCCAGAGGTCCAAGAAACCCTTGAGAGCCCCTCCCCGCCAAGATCACCAACAGCCACCAGAGCCCACCCCTCCAAACGAACATCAACGAGTCCCAGGGGCAGGCGGCGGACGGCGAAGTCATGTTTGCCAACTCGGACCTTCCCCATGTAAGTGGCGTGCTCGGGATCGGTATCTGAGAACAGCTGCTCGAGCTTCAACAGAAGCGCGAACCAATCTGATTTGGAGCATGTCGACTGCAGCGTTACTCTCGAAACCAGCTTCTCAAGTACAAGCTCCCAGAGCTGGTTGATCTCGTCAGGGTGCGAGGCCATGGGCGCCTGGTCCATCTGACCGACGGCGTCGTACAGCACCCGCATGATATCAGGATCGAGGTCGTACTGCTTGCTGGCGGCTCGCTCGGCGACATGCTCCTTAGCCCCGATCGCGGCTGCCACCAAAGTTTTTCAACGCTCGCTCTGGCCACGCAGCGCCTCCACCTTGGCCAGGGTGGCCTTCAAGGGGGGGAACTTCTCAGACAGGGGCCAAATCTTCGATGCTTTTCCGATCATGGATGCGATGCTGGCAAGGGGAATGGCGTGGATCTCGCCACAGTCGCCCTGCTCTCCACGGGGGGCCAGAACTGCGCTGCAGTGGTCCGCGATCTTGGTCTTGAGCAGCTCGTACAAATCATCAACATAATCGCTGCGCAGCGCCATCATCCATTCCACGATCATGCCCAGACCCGCCACCGTGCCATCGGCGCGCTGGGGCGCGTTAGAACGTGCTTGCTGTCTGGTTAAAGGTGCATTCAATGATTTCCTGGGACTCCCCCCCCTCCCCTCTCCTCCTCATCGCTCGCATCATCGGAAGACAGCGCCTCCTCCAGGACTTGCTCTGAGGAGGTCGTCTCGGCTTCCAGACGGCCTCAAGACAACGACAGGCTGACCCAAGAGCACCAGCAGGGGACTTCTAGAGGTCTTGCATCACCCAGGGAGCCCCAAGACATCGCAATAGTGCTCCGATACTGCCCATGAGGCCCCCAAGACGTCCCACGATACGCCCATGCCGCATTCCACACGTCTAGTACCTAGTATCACCAGCAGCTGCAGCGTTGCAGTGAGTTGCGCTGTCACGATGGCGGGGACTGCCGAAGGCAGCTAGATATTTTGCCAACTCATCGTGCGTGGTCTGTGAGGCCATCGCCTCCTGCGGTATGCCCTTTGCGAAAGACCAAGCATTCTGGAGGTCAGTGGAGTGCTTGAGCAAGGCGTCCGACGACTCCATATACAACGCCAGCATTGGTGCCATGTAGCAGTCCGACTTCATGATGAGCCGCCCGACCATGGCCAAGATGCTAGTGTCCTGGAGGTTCTTAGCCACTTCGCTCATCCTCTTGGTAGCCCGTATGTTCTTATCCTTCAAGATTTGGAAGGTGATCTTCGGAGCCAAAATGGAGTGCACGGCTCGAAGGCAAGAAATGGCATCCAGCAGCACGGAAGTGGACAACTCGCTGAGCTCAGCGCCCTCCTGGCTGGCGATCAGTTGGTCGATTGCCTGCTCGGCGAGGCACATGACCTTGAGAATCTCGCCTGGGCCTTTCTCGATCCATTGGCTGACCAAGTCGTGCACTAATAAGGAGCTGAACAGCGAAGCCTCCTGCGCCTCAGAGTTCCCGCAAGCGCACAGCAGCGGCTGGAGAGGGTCGAAGATCAATAAGTCTACGTCAGCGGTCCACGGCGTAATGACCCGCAAGAACTGGAGGGACTCCTCAATGTTGCCCCTCAAGAGGAGCAGCCGCCTTTTCACCATGCCAGCCTCGACAACTGTAAGCCAACCACTCTCACACTCGCTACCCTTGAGAGCCTGGATGTTCGCGCGGTACGTCTCCTCGTCGGTAATTGTGACAACCTGATCTGGTGACATGGCGTCTGCTAGTGTTGCCAACCGCACCTTGGCCTCCAACACGTTGATCAGCTCCTTCAGCGTAGCGTCGGAAGTGCCGGCGTTCCTCTCGATGTGGTCAGCCCCTTGTCGCAGACTCTTCCGATCAACCTCGCCTATCAAAGCGCTGTGGACACTGATGCGTCCAGTCCAGTATTGAGCCTTCTGGTGGGCATTCATCTTCCGAATATCTTCCCCAGACTTCTTCTCAACGAGCCCAGGTGGTTCGCCTCCAGACCGACTGCAATCATCATGACCACCCTGAGGCGCTCGCAACATCCAGGACGCAGCCGACGCAACAGACGGCGCCCTTGCCAAGGGGAAATTCTTCGCGGCAGGCGATGTGGACGGAGGCGGCATGGAGAACATTGACGCTGCTACTGAGCCTGGCCCAGTCTTGTCAGGACTGCCACCGAGCGCGGCCACCGCCGCAGCGGTCAATCCGCAGCCCCCTGCTGCGCCGAGGCCGGCAGGCATCATCCTGAGCGGGCCTTCCACCAATGCGCCAGGCAACGCAGGGATGCTGCCGTGCAACACTGTCGCGCCTGTCTGGTCCATATGTTCGTTCCTGTACTTGTTCAGCTGCTGGGCGGTCTGCCCCTCGAAGAGGACGGACGTGCTATCCACGAGTTGATTTGCACTGCGATGGCAGACCTCCCTCTTCACAGACAGCGTGTGGAATGGCATGCGTGGGTCCTGGGCGAGGAACCACGTGGTTGGGGCGCCCTTCAGGTTGGGGATGGTCACAGTCGGGTACGTCTTCTCTGGATCCTGCACCTGCGCGGACTTCATGTCGGCAGCGGTGAGAGCCAGTACCGTTCGTTCCAGGATGGTGCTCGCCCCTCTGGTCTCGGTCAAGGTCTCCTATGCGAGGCCGAAGTCCAGACAAATCCCCCTTGCGCCTATCACGCCACCGCCTCCACCCTGGTAGGGGGGGCGGGGGCGCGAGATAGGCGCGGGGGGGATGGGGCCAGGGAGTGCAGAGACGGCCCCGATCCTCAGCGAACTGTGGTTTTTCTTCTCCGCGGTGCACCCGCGCGGCCTTGGACACGTCCTCCTTGAACGTTGGTGACTCGTGGTACTTGGCGCAAAAGTCGGACCACGTCATTGGCTTCACTGTTTCATGGACCGCCTCGCAGTCCCTGCACTTGTCCTCCTCGCCCTGGACCTCCTGAGAGCACCATTGCACTGCAGTGTCGTCATCTCCGAGCTCAGGGCGCACGGCCAAGCAACACCTGCACCTGGTCTCGCCGTCCGTCACCGCCATTGCTGAGGCCGCTGGGAGCTTGCCCCTGCCGCGACCGCCTCGGCCCCTGCTGCTGCAGACGCGCGATGCTGCGGTCAGGAGGCCACCGCCAGCCTTTGGCGCAGCCGCCTTCCTCGGCGCCTTGGCCTTGGGAATGACATCTGCGCTCGCCTCTGCACCGCCAACCAGCAAAGAGCTGCTACCAAGGCCGACACTCTCATCATCAGGACGCGCAATTTTGCGCTTGGCAGGGGGCATGGTCGAGGCTGAAGAGTAAAAACTGAAGTCGCGTGCCAGAGGGCCTCGAACCAACGCCCTATAGTCACGAATCATCTCCATAGGGGGTCAGCGCGTAGCGAGCTGTGGGGTACGAGCACGCTGCGCAGGCGTGTGAGGCAACGTTTGGAAGTGATTCCCTGATTAGGCACGTAGGCACTCAACCATGCAGGTTCCTGATCTGGGGTCGCGCCTGTGCCCGTCTGGTGGGGCCCCTGGCTTCGGAGGCCTAAGGCTCCGCCCAGAGGGAGGGACGCAGTGCGTCCAGTCTGGTGGCAGGTTGGCTTATCTTGTCCTAGCAGCGGAAATATCGCGGGGCCTTGGTGTGCCTCAAGGGGGGGGGGCAATTTTGAGGAGCCTCCATTGAAACGGACGTGCACGCACGTGTTTGGGTGAGGTCGTTCTGCCGTGAACGTTTGTGTGCTTGCATGTATGATTGTGTGTGTATGTGAGTGTGTTCGTTGTTGTGTTACGTGTTAAGTTTTAAGGCTTATGTTTATGTTTAACAGTTTAACTATGGTATCTGTCCCCCAAGAGCACCCACCTGTTGTTGCAATTCACTAGGGACCATAGAGGGCGTGCATGAGCCTCGCGAAAACCATAGAGGACTAATTGCACCCACCTGTTGTTGTTTTGCACCAAAGTAGGGCTTGAACGGGTCTAGAGAAAAGGAGGAGGGAGGATATGGATGCATAGACATGATGAAGCGTTCCTCCAGACCTTCACTGTTCGGTGAGTCCGCCTGGTCGCCGAACGCTGGCTATGAACTGACAGCCGGAAAAAAAAAACAATCTGAGCAGCTCGGCATACGGCTGCACACGCAGCCTGAGAGGAACGAGAAGGAAACTCGGCCTAACGCCGCGCAGCTGCTGCGTTCACTTCGGCCTGCCACTGAGCCCGAACCTCATCGTTCACAGTCTGAATCGCAGATTCACCGTGCGCAGCGTTCTGATCATCATGCTGGATGCCCTGAGCGGCTGCTTCCTCTATGCGCTCCATCCGAGCCCTCAAACCCCTGATGCGTTTTCCCATGCACTTGATCTGACACTTCATCAGACGCATCTGGATCCTGCTCTTCGTGAGCTGCTTGGTCAGCATGCGATCTGACAAACTGCACTGGGAACGACCAGCTGCTGAGGCTGGGAGGAGGCTCGAACGTGACCGCTCAAATCATTTGAGCCCCGTGGTCAGCGAATAATGCATATCACACACTGGCAGGAGCAACACAGTAATCAGACCACCCCCCATAGTTCACAAAATATCCTGGAATTGACGTTCACGTTGTTTCGTGTATTTGTCTATTTCCCCCTCCCTTGACCCTTGAAGAACGAGCATCACATGCTCAAACCTATGATAGGGAGGAGGTGTGGAGACAAGCACGGAGATAAAGGCGCCACCCGCATGGGCGCGGGTTGTCGGACCCCGAGGGGGGCTCCTTTTCGAGCGGGGAGCCCAATCAACGCACACATAATGTGGCGCGAACGAAACTAGTGAGCCTCCCGCAGCAAGAATGAAGTACCCTGTAATTGGAGGCCGTGGTGCGGCGCAGCTTTTCCAAACCCTTTTCCCCGCTACTGAAAGTTAAGCTCCTCTCATGAGTGCCCATGTGCGCTGGCCGGGTGGGAATGCGAAATTCCAGAGAGCATGTAGCGCACAGTCAGGCCCACTGTCAGGCCACGCACACACACAAACACACGCACACACACACGCGGTCACACGCACAAACACATTCACACGCACACACACAAACACACACGCACACACACACACACACGCACACTCACACGCACGTCAGGCCCACACCGCATGCTACGAGATCTTCAGCGTTAGCATCGCCCCCTTTCGAGAACCTCAAGACACCAGCATGAGGAGCTGGCGTTTCTTGGAACACCTGACTTATCCTCATACGTCCTCAGCCGTAGGGGTCCTCGCGGACCCTTGGAATACGTCAGCAGTCCCGAGGCAGCTTCACGAGTCCTATTGTATGCGGCGTAACCAGCACGGATTCTCATAACACCCTAGTTACCGACACGAATCTCACAAGTTCTCCTGCACCTTGGGCAACCCGTTGCAACCTTGAAAACAAATGATAGAACCATTCGGGAACGTTTCTCGACTCGAACCCTGGGGTGGTCACGAGGAAATCTGTGCTTTCAGGAATCCGTAGGGATCCTCCTGGATCATTCAGATATCATCCTAGTCATTTGTCTGAGATGATGTGGACCCCTCAGAGCCTCAACAATGCAGACGAACCTTGATAAACCCATACGAACCTTCAGGGGCCCCAATGTCCTCAGGAATCCTTGGGGGTCTCGGGGCACCTTCAAGGATTCGCTAGGGTTATTTGGGTATCCTGGTGGATCCTCAGAAACGCTGCAAGGGCCGCGCGGACCCGTTATGTAGAGACCCTCTTAACCTTAAGGAACAGATAGGCATCCGAATGCACTTCAGACAAAAGGGCATGTGTTGAATACATGTTTGGACTATATAGGTATGCGCATGTGAATGTGCCACGATCAGGAACCTTCAATACTCCCTACGGGGCCCTAGTGTAGCGGGTACATGAGAAGACGTGAAGGCACGCCGAGCTCGGAGTCGGACATTGACAAAACATATGGAAAGGGATCGTGGTATCACACCACAGACAGACCAACACCAGAGAAGCAATCAGCCCAATCAAATGCGGGTGGTGCGACATCGCCGACGCTCCGCCCATTGCCCAAACGGCCACGGGCGAGGCAGCAACATCCAACCGAAGTGGGCGCAACAAGTGCAATCTCCAGCGCGCGTCAGCGCGCTCTCCCACGCGCAGCCCCGCGCCTTTCCAAGCGCCACTAGGGGCAGAGGAGACGGAGTCCATATGGCACCCGCTCCCCTTTGGAATTCTGAGACGCGTTTCTGGAACTATTGGGAATCTTCGGGGTCCCGCACGAGCGCCCAATGTTCCTCAGGATGCCAAAGGAATAAAAGCGAACGCCGAGGGGTGCTCAGGACAGCCTCTGGGACCCCTTGGAATCATGTTCGGAATCGTATGGAACCCTTTTTGGGACCTCGGGAACCCTGAAGAATCCCTCGGAATTGTCACGCATCACCAGGAACACGAGGGATGCCGCGGTAACCCGAAGGGGCAACATACGCCAAAATGGCACCACATGACACCCCAATGGAAACGCACGAAGTGCCCGTCTCGGATTCTTGTTGGAACCCTGGACCTCCTGGACACCGCGTGGAACCCTGGGCCCGAGGAGTCATTGGCAACCCTCCGGAATCACCGCCCACCCCCGTCAATACTCACGAAACCCAACCAACCTTCACGAATCCCGAGGGACCCCCAGCCACCTTCGCGAACCCGAAGGAACACCAAGGACTCCAGGAATCCTCAGGGGACGCCAGGCATCCCGTGGAAATCTCTGTAACCCCCGAGGAACCCGAACTTTTTTCAATCACCTCTTGGACCCACCAGAGTCCATGGGACCCGTCGGGGGCCCCCATGAACCCCTTCGGGCGCACGTACTTCCCACGTGACCCAGCGGGTGCACGCAGCCCCTCGGCAACCCATCGGGCGCGCGGGTGTAGCAGACGGTTGCTACTGAACGCACGTTCGTGGCCGAACATTGGGCGCGCGCGTGCGTCAATAGCGGATGCGCCCGTTTTTTATACACCCCAGGCGAAGGGGGGGTCGGGGGGGGAGCGGGGGGGAGGGGGGTCTCTGCAAAATTCCGACGCAGGGGCGCCCTCTGCGCCGCGCAAGTGCAGCGCCCAGGACATTGGCACTGGCGCACGGCCGCCAAAGGGGGGGGGGGAGTTCGCGCGCGCGCACCAACCCCCCCCCCCCAGGCACTAACCGTTTCGCCAGGCCAGCTGCCAGGTACTAGTCACCAAAACCCGGAGACTAGTCGCGCCGCCAAACTAGTCACCGCGCACTAGTGACGACGACGCCGCGGGCTGAACATAGTGACGGCCCGTCGCCGCGCCTGGAAAAGTACTGACGGTTAGTGACGGGTTTTGGCCCCGTAATAAAAAATAGTAACGGGTAGTGAAAACATAGTAACGGGTAGTAACTGGTAGTGAAAACATGGTAACGGTTAGTGAAAACATAGTAACGGTTAGTGAAAACATAGTAACGGTTAGTGAAAAACATAGTAACGGTTAGTGAAAACGTAGTGACGAAAATACTGAAAAAAAGTAATGAAAAATAGTGAAAACTTAATGTCGGTAGTGAACAAATAGTGACGGCTACACGCGGTTAGTGAAAACATACTAACGACTAGTGAAAACATAATAACGGGTAGTGGAAACATAGTAACGACTAGTAACGGTTAGTGACAACATAGTAACGTGTAGTGAAACATAGTAACGACTAGTAACGGCGATGTGCTCGGCCGTCGAAAAGTAGTGACGACTAGTGACGGGCGCCGCCTGGGCCGTCGAAAAGTAGTGGCGACTAGTGACGGGCACGTCGTGGGTTGGTGAAAGTAGTGACGGGTAGTGACGGTCGGCTCTGGGCGCCCGTTGGGTTAGCGACGGGTTAGTGACGGGCTGCTTCGGGCGCCCGCGACGGGCGGCGACGGTTGCGCCGCCCGAGATCGCGCCAGAGCTTCTCTGGCGCTGGCGCAGTCGGGCCAGGGCCTCGCCCTGGATGCAGCAACGGCTGATCCGCCCATCGCCGCCCGCACCTCGCGGCGCAAGGGGGGGGGGGGCGAGGTGGATAGGGAGGTAGGGAGGTTTAGTAGTATGTAAGATGTAATGATAGTGGCATTGCGCAGCCAGTAACAGCATGCAGCATAAGCACAGTGGCGCAGTGCAGCCATGTGGGCACTCCGCCGCTACACAGCGATGGCGGCACTGAACCGCTTGCTTGCAGTATACATGTGCAAGGATAGTGACATTGCGCAGCCATAGTGGCATCCGACAAGCAGGCAAGCAGCAGTATGCATGTTTCGTGATAGTCATACAACACGCCCACGTGGGGTTGATTGTTGTTTGTGCAGCTTGTTGCGACCAGCATAGATAGTTATTTTAGGCTCGACCAACACATATAGTTATGCGAAGCGGCGGCTAGCGTAACGCTAATTAAAGAGCAGGAACAAGGGGTGGGGCAACACAGGGTGGACATTACGGGAATGCGCAGCACATACCTAATGTGTGCCAGCGTTAGAGTGCGACGATCTGCGCGCGTCACATCGTCCGTTGGATGGGCGTTGTGATCATTGTTTGGACTGCGGGGGGGAGGGGGGCGGCCAGGAATAGGCAACACTTAAGGAATATCAGGAACAACCCGCTATAATTGCATTGGCGGAGCGTGGGGTGGACGAGGGCGGTGTCGATTGAGTATTGATGCCGACGCAAAACCAAGAGGCTTGTGCCATGCAACCTTTAATGAGTCAATCGGTCTGCTGTGGACCGTTTGGTTCTGCGCCCAGGTAAGACGAACCCAACAACTAGCTTGCTGTATTATCACGCGTTGAGGGTTCGTTGGGGTGGGTCTGGCCCGACCGTGTCTGCAAAGCACGTGGGCGACTCGCGCGAAGGAATCCTCGTTTCGGGAGTCTGCGCGGGGGGAGGGGGGACGAGGTGGAGGAGGAGTAGGAGGAGGAGGCGGAGCAGGAGGAGGAGGAGGAGGAGGAGAACCAAGGAGGAGTTGCAGGAGAACGCGCGGCTAAGCTTACACCCAACGAGCAACCCACCGCGCGCGCCAGTGATTGCTGCCAAGTGCGATGCCGTCTCGAGCGAACGCCTCATGTATTGACGGTGGATGCGTTGGTGAGCCAGCCAGCCCCATACGGGCTTCAGAAGCGCGTAAGGTCACCCCCACCCCCGCCTTAGTCATCAACGTCTTCCCCATTTCCAGCCACGCACGCACCGCGCGTCTGAACCGCATATAGTTTGCGTAGAACGTAAAGTGTAGTCCAAGCGTTGATGATTTCGCCCTCCCACCCCCCTCCCCGCCGATGTCTTAGAAGCCCATTGGCGTCGCATCGCGCCACGTGCCCTGGAGGGGATGGGGGCAGGGGGCCCTCAGGAGACCCCACAACACCCGAGAGCATTGACCCCAGACACATCATGATTCCTTGGAGCTCCTAGGCCCTAGGCAATCCTAGGCCCGATGGCCCTGAAAACCCAGGGACCCATTGGCGGGGGGAGCGGCGGTGGCGGACGCCCATGCCAGCGCGCCCCTCACACGGACCAGCGGGGTCGGCGGTCGGAGTGGCAGTTTGGATTGTGTGTTTTACTTCGCGCCAGTGGCTCCTCATTGGCCTGCGCACGAAAGTCTCAGCACGTCGCCCATGCGGGTGGCACCGTTGCAGCGCACAAGCATAGAACAACATTGAACCTACCATACAGCAAAATCACAAATGCATCGAATTCTCCATCTGCGACTCCAAAGCCATCTGGTCAACTGGTGGCTGTGTCCCCTTCTCAACCAGCGTGTCCTGACGCGTCGCTCCTCGACCACAACTGTTCTCAAACAGATCACGCTGGGCCGCCTTGTCATCATCCTTGGACAGGTTAGCGACAACTCGCTTGAAGGACGGCAGGGGTGGCCGACTCATCACAGGCGACATGTAGTTGTAGTCCAGGGTGTGGTTGTCCACGTTGCTGATGGCTTGACTCGCTGATGCTGCTGCTGGTGTTGGAGCGTGCTGAGGAGGCCCCCCTGCTGTCGACGAGGCGGCAGATGAGGATCGTAGCGCAACTTCCGATGGCAACATGCTGTGACCTGGCAATGTCGGCGTCGCGTTGGCTTTCGGTGGGGCAGCAAGTCCTGCATCATCAAGAGCTGACTTATCCGCACTGCTAGGGGGAACTTTTGAACCGTCTTGGCCGTCGGGTTGATCAGGAGGAGGGCTATCGATGACTGCGATCGGGTCAGGAAGCGGCTGAGGAACTATGCTGGAACACTTCGCCCGTTTCGCATCCCGCTCTGGGTCGATGTTTGGTTTGCCCTGTAGCAGTTGATACAGCTCTCGTTGTTCTGCATTCGATTGAACCTCACGTTTGGAGCGGATCTCCACTTGGAAAGGAATGTTAAGAATCCCTTTTCCGGAGGTAGCCTGGAGGCAGCTCATCTAATGAAATCGCTTTTTTCGATACCTCTCCACATCAACCTTTTCCATTGGCAAGTGGCACTATGCGGTGTTGCCGCAATCGCACAGTGGTGCCCTGCAAACGTACTGAGCCAAACCCTACACCGACCAGAATTGCAATGAGGATAATACGACATACGCGCCTGCAGCGATCTCTGAACAATTGACAGACATAGGAACGGGCACCGTGTAACGAACAAGGCCTGTTCTGAGAAGGCGTTTGAGGGCAATATCAGCATCCCAAGAGGCATACAAGATGGGGAACGTTGCGCACAACACCTTGATTGCCGTTCCCCCTGGTGCGGGCGTCCCTTTGGAGTCTTCTGGGGTGGTCTCATGGGCCCTCTCGGAGCCAGATGTTGGCCCTCGTGAGGCCCCAAGTTGGGCCCCAATGTTGCCCCATGAGGGTCTGCAAGAAAGCTTTGGAGGACCCCGAGAGGGCTGTCAAGAGGACCCGACGGGCACCAATAGCGTGTGCACGTCGTGTATGTGACGCTGGCTGGAAGGCATGGTGCGTGCACATTGTAGCGTGATTGACGTTTGGCTTGAAGGGTGTGTGAATGGTGTTGAGGGGCTCGTTCGTGTTCTGTTGTTCATATGGCTTCCTGGTCACACCTATTCCTGGGCAGGTTTGCCCATGGTACCCCAGGAAGTTGATTGGACATGTTTGTCTGAGGAAAGGCGCGGTTGCCTTGACGCCCTCGTGGGTTGGCATTCGCGGGCATTCGGAACCTATCTTGGCATGAGATTCTTGGCCATGAGGCCTTCGCGGTGCCTTCTTGGAGCTTTCGTGGGACAATATTGGACACTTCACATAGGCCTCTCGGACCCTCTCGGAGCCCCCGCGGTGCCACATTGCGACATGGGGAGGGAGCCCGCGTTGTCAAAACAGCTCGCGCTGACAAACGGCGCGAGCTTCCGCCGTCTTCGAATTGGTTTGGCGCTATCTTGGGGCAGTATTCGGTCCCTCTGGAGGCACGTTCGGGGCCCTCGTGAGCCGCGCGCGGCGATCCATGCGCGCCCCCAAGAGGCCCAGGAGACCCCCACACCGTTTCCCAGAGCCCTCCCTAGAGACCACCACCATATGCCCCCCCCCGACAGTACCTTACAGGCCCCCGATCAGCCTTCAAGATGCCAGAGCGACACACATGCACGCGTCATTAACATATGCATGCGTTCTGCTGCCCTGGCGCGGCGGTGGGAATCGCCGCGGACAGCTGGGTAGCAACGAATGTGTCATCATTTGCATGCACAGGCCTCACACAGTGCCTGCACTCATGAGTGCTTGATTAGGCTGCTTAAGGCGATTGGGTGGGCAACCTGGCTACCTCCCCGGCAGCGGAAGTGTGAGGGGCGTGTCGAAATAGGCGTGGACCTCTCATGCGAACGTGGCCACTCGGGCCCTCGGTGGAGCTCCCTTCGGGGCCAGGAGGCGTGTGAGGAGTGGGCAGGCATTGGCAGGCCCCTTTTATGCGAACCTGGTGAAGGCCATCGACGGAGCCCTCTACGAACACGGATCCTCACTTGAAACGCTTAAAGGGTGAGCTTACAGGATAATGTTTGTGTTTTTTCATCGGGCATTACACTGCCTATATCAACAGCACAGCACAGGCTCCTCGCCCTCGCCGTCCCTCCTGTCGCCCTCGAGCTCCTCCAACGCCTGGAAACTCGGGAAGGTGTTGCGGGCCCAGATCCGCGCAGCAAGGCGCTCGTCGTAGCTTGGGCAAGCCCCCTGACCCCACCGAATATCGATACATTGGTGAGCGGGCCTGTCGCCGACATCTCGCAATAGCCAGGCTACCAAATACCCCAGCGGTCGCCCAGCAGGTGGGTGTCGTGGGTTCCTGTTTGTTGTCCGAGTCTTCGTGCGCTTGCCAGCGTGGCCACATTGGCACGTCGTCTCGAATGCGTTCTTCGACACATGAAAAGCAATCCTGCCCCTGCCAGGGATAATGCACGATGCTTCAGCCACGACGTGGCCGCCTGCCGCACGCTCGCCACCGATGGCACGTGGCGGTCGAGGCTCCGGCGGATCTGGCGCAGGGGGGGCTGGCGGTGGATCCTCTGGATGAGGCTCCCCGCCACCTGGAGGCCCAGGACCATCGCCGCCGTGGTCGGGAGGGGGGTCAGGCTCCTCAGGCTCATCAGGCTGGTCAGGCTCCTCACCGCCCACGTCGCCAGCAGCATGATCGATCACATCGGCAACTCCACCAGTATCGTCGGGAGCCCCTGCAGCGCCGCCGTCCTCATGAACCTCCTCGAGTGCCAAGTCGACTGTGTCTAGCTCATCTGCCTGCTCTTGCAATGCAAGGGCCCTGCGGCTCGGTCGAGCCTTCGTCTTTTTCTCATAATAAAACACCTTGAACTCGCCTCGTCCAGACGCGAGCCTGCGAACGCTGACTCTGCGCGGGTCGAATTGGGCAGCAGCTTTCCTGCGATGCAAGATCTCCCAAACGTCCATCCCGAAAACGAAGTCGTCCCGACCAAACGCCCCACAGAAGTCCCACAAGGCCAGCCACTGCAAATCGCTATGCAATACAATAACACCGCCCTCCTCGACACCACAGGGCGTCATCGCATGCAGGGACGGTCGCCATGGGGAAAGGTACATAGCAGCAATGTGAACCCAGAAGTGGTTCTCGCCTGGGCCGAGAAAATGTCCTCCTGCCCCGTCGCCGCCGTCAACCTCACCGACAGGGCACCCGACAATGCGTAGCGCGTACATGCCGTCCTGCAGGTGCTTCCTGGAAGCGGAGTCCGCTCGAGGGAACCAGCTTGACAATTGTTGTAGTAGTTTGGTTCGAAGAGCTTTGACTTTCTTCCCTGTCCCAGTGCATACGCAAAACCCAGCTTGCGAACATAGCGACTCTCGCATGACCTTCACGCGCGGTGGTATTGGGTCTGCATCTGCTTGCCGCAGGTCTGAATGTTGAGCGTGCCAGAATGCCTCCAGGCCCATGCCAAGCTGACGGCAAGCGGACGACGATGGTGATGAGTCGTTATTCGGGAAGGTAGTTGCCACCAATTTTGATGCACGTTTGTTAGCGTGGCTCTGCACTTCGAATAAAGGAAAGGCGCGGTTGGGCACTGGGAAGAGATCAATGCGTTGGCTGTCCGGTAACCCCAGCATATCAGACAGTTCCTTGGCGGCGGCTCGAGCATCGACATCCGAACACGTCTGCAACTTGTGAGTGCGCTCAGCCGCCAAAAGCTTCGACTGTTTAGTCACTGCCCGAACTCTGCGGCACGCCGAAGAAAGACCATGTGTTGATCTGAAACCTTCACTCTCTTTCACAACGGACATGGCCAGATCGAAGGTCTGAACGGCGGTAGGCCTCTGGGCTAGCTGTTGAACCTGAGCAGCGTCGGCGCGAGCCTGAAGAAAAGCATCAGCGTCACTCTGGGCAGGGCCAAATGACATCATGTCTGGATTGAGGCTGTGCATCGTGGTAGCCTTCCTCCCCAACGCATTCAACTCGGCAGTTCGTTCTGCATTCAACTGTCTGTATTGCTCGGCGAGTGCACGCAAATCAGGTCGCCCAGTAGTCCCGCGTGTCTCAGCGTGGATAAACGCTCTCCACGCGCCCCCTCCCCCCCGCGGCGCAGGGCCACTCTGCAGGTTCGCCTGGCCCTCGGTCTCGGACGGGAGTCCAGAGGTGGCGTCGTCGGCAGCAGCTCGGTTGCGAAAGTTGCTCGGATCTCGCTCCTCCTTCCCCCACCTCGATGACATCCATCTCGCAGAAGCCTGCTCGAAGGACGGCAGGTGGGTTTGTAACCCCAATGGAGAATAATAGCCGTCGCAGGGAGCCATGCAAGCACTCTATCTCCGAAATCTCTGTCCGAGCAAGAATCGCCATCAGCGCCAGGGACACCTTGCCCTCGCGCGTCCGCAAATCATGCCGCTCCAACCAATCTCTTGAAAAGAAATCACGGGTGCAAGGGGCGTCGGAAAGCGCATCATCCAGCGCAGCGCCGTCCAGTAAAGCCACGAATAAGCGATATGGGTAGTTCCTGTGGACGCTCATCAACAACTCTTCCAGTAGCGCGCCCGCTGCTGACAGGATCCGAAACGCCAAAGCACAGTGGGACTCAAGGTGGGAGGAAACTGGCATCAGCGACCACATATCGGGTTGTCTGAAAGCAATCTCAGTTTAGCAAGCGCACGCTCCTCGTGAACGTTGGTAGCAGCCTCGAGAATTCGATAGGACCGACATGTTAGACCTGCCCCAGCAGGCCCCGGTGGTTGATCCAATTCTTTTGCCCTATGCGCCGCCTCGAACTCGTCTGCAGCGAGCGCGAACTTGTCTGCCAACAGGAGCCTAAGCGGCTCAACGCACAAACGCATCAAAACCAAACGTGCGAACGGATCTCCATTGATGAACTTCATGCCCAGCCTCCTGTGCAGTGCATTCCCCTTCTGCCATGAGTCGGGGGCAGGACCCCCTGGCTCAGCGCCGACGCCATCAGCAGCAGCGCCGCCCTGCCCACCTTCGCCATCAGCATCAGCCGAAGCTTCAGGAAACCCATTTGCAGCTTCGCCAGTGGCGTGGAAAGACTTGCAGAATGCAGCATAACACTCCTCGAGCAGACCATGGCATGCAGACAGACGGCCCAACGACTCGATAGACGCTTCCATGCCAGTCCAGCGTTTGCGCTCGTAAACCTGCTTGGACGCAAGCAAAATCTAAACTCTATTCGTTAGCGACGGGGCGTTGCAACTCAGGGGCCAAGTCTTGAGAGCCCCTCCCCGAGGACACCAGCGCGACTCCAATCAGGAACAAGTTTGAAACGCTGGGCGTGGACTCGTGCCTAATTGGGGAATGCGCATGCACGTCGCTGACGGATCTCACTATCCATATTGGATGTTACCATCTGGGGGCGCATTGCACGCCCCCGCTCCCAACGGCCCCTACGCACACCAGACAACACTTCCCAAACATATTGCCCAGAACCTCATCTTTGTTGCCCTCCTCGTCGTCATCGTCCTTGTCGCTAGTTTCCTCCCTCTCGTCCTCCCAATCCTCTGCAATGTCCGCGTCCTTGTCGTCGTCCTCCCTGCTCAGCCCCCTCCTCCTCCTCGTCATCATTCCCCCTATCGTCGTTGTCGTCGTCGTTGTCGCCCTGCCCTCCTTTTCCTGTCCCCCCTCGTCCTGCCCGCCACCGTCCGCCCCCCCTCCATCGCTGTCGTTGCAGTATTTGTCGTCGTCATCCGTCTCGTTGGGGGTCGTCGTCGTCCTACCCCTATCTCCCCACCCCAGTGCCCTTCTACCAGTCGTGACCCCCTCGTGGGGTCTGGCGAAGTGTTGCTGTGGAAACAACGCCCCGCGCGAACGACATCCCATCAGGGTCGGCGGATTCGGCCCAGCAGCCCTTAGGCGCAGCACCAACCAAATTATAAGACATCCCATGCGCACACATGTTTTTTCAGCATATCCTCGCCATACTTTATCAGATCGGCCTGGGTAACATACAGCTCGACGTCCACGCGGTTCCTCCAGTCGCCGTTTGGGTAGATGCCAAGACATGTCAACCTTCGCGCAGCTTTGAGACCTTGACCGCAAAACAAATACATCGCACGAGTCCGCCAGGACAGCGCCTCTGGACTCAAGACGCCAAGCTTGATGCGGACGCGCCTGAGCACAGTGGCTTCCACAATCTTCCTGAACTTCCCCATGTTCGAGTGGCCAGCCAAGCTCAGCGCCACGCGCACCAGGCCGGTAACTTCATCGTCAATACGGCGGAACACATGCGCATGTATGGTGGCTGCCACGTGCACCTCGCAGTCGAAGAGGGCAGTCTCACCGAAGCCAGCATAGCGACGGTCGTGCGCATGGGCCCGCTCAGACAGCCGATTGCTCCCAGCTTTGTCGTTGCACACAATCCTCGACTTCCTCTTGAAAACTGTCAAAGCCAGGCTCGCCGAATCAGCCCTGCGCAGTGCCATGCGCAAGTTCACAGCAGTCGTGCGGTCCACGACGAAAAGCCGACGAGGTTGCCTGAACAACAGAGCACACATAAATCGTTGACCTGATGATCTCCGCCAGGCAACCACATAACCAACATTGCATTCCACATGGAGAATCTTCGAAGTACCACCCCCATCTGGCGCTTGGGACACATATGCCCTCAGATCAGCATTGTCGATGACAGGCTTCTGAACGATCTGCTGGGGCGACTGGCTCTCCATTGCACGGAGGTTCCCAATCGGGGTAGTTGCAGCATGGCTTCTCGTGCTCATCGGGGTTTCGTCCATGCGGCCAGCCTCGCAGAAGAATACAGCATCGATCTGCTCTCGCTTCACAGCGCGAGCAATCGACATCTCGAACGATCTCCTCTCGCTCCAAGAGCATAGCAACGTAGCGCTAGCAACTCTGATCTCTCTGGCCAAGAAAGCGGCGCGGGTCATATGGAGTTGCTCGCTCATACTGGCGGTAGAGGCAACGATGCTGAGACGGGGACGCTCGTACATGAACTCCGAGAAGGTCAAAGTTGCACTGTCTAGTTCGCAACTTTGCCCTGCAACGGTGGTCAGCGCCGCAGACAGAGTGTTTTCAAGGTGGCCCAGTTGGACAAGATGGGCGCCTGACCCAGTCAGAAGCGATCGCACAACATCCTGCGGCATGCTCTGGGTGCAATCGGTGCTGGACTGGGCCCTCGGTCGGAGACACGACGGCACTGGCCCCAACAAAGCCTGACGGCGCACTCGCAGCTGGTGGTCAGCATGTGCATGCATGGCATCGGCAGCGTCCAACTGGCATTGATTTGCAGCAGCAGCCGAACCGAGCGGAGCGGCAGAGGCGATCACTAGGTCAGCCTTCCGTTTGCGACCCCTGCGGTGCGACGAGGGCAGTCCATGCAAGAGACTGTCATCACAGCGAACGGCGAAACTTGCCTCCTCGACAGCACCGTCTGCCAATGCAGCGAACGGCGAAACTGTGTCCTCGACAGCAGCGTCTGCCAATGCAGCGAACGGCGAAACTGCCTCCTCGACAACAGCGTCTGCCAATGCAGCGAACGGCGAAAGTGCCTCGACAGCCGCGTCTGCCAATGCAGCGAACGGAGAAACTGCCTCCTCGACAGCAGCGTCTGCAAGCACAGCGAACGGCGAAAGTGCCTCGACAGCAGCGTCTGCAAGCGCAGCGAACGGCGAAACTGCCTCGACAGCAGCAGCGTCTGCCAGCGCAGCGAACGGGTGCTGCGCAGCCATGGTTGAGCACTGCTGGAAACCATTACGGATGAGCTGAAGATGGATGTTAATGGGGCTTTCGAGGTCCAGTGTGAGCCCATGTGGGGATCTATTCCTAAACTATGCCCCCGAGAGGTTCCCCATGGATGTTAATGGGGCTTTCGGGGTCCAGTGTGAGCCCATGTGGGGATATATTCCTAAACTATGCCCCCGAGAGGTCCCCCCAGAGACCGCCACCAGAAGTTCCCCGAACGGACCCCAAAGGCTCCCGATAGGCCCTCAAGGTGCCCCAGAGTAGCAACTACATGCGTCTTTAACTCAACCTCTTTCACGCCGCGCTGCTGCTCTGGCACGGTGGCTGGATTCGCCGCAGGCAGTTGGATAGCAACTAGCAGTTCACGCACTTATGCACATTCCTCAAACAGAGCCTGCACTTACACTAGTTCCGACCTATCTTGTTTAAGGCAATTGGGCGTGCCAGCCACTACGTGGCAGCGACGCGTGGGAGTGGCGTGCCGAAATTGACGTGGACCCCTCATGCGAACGTGGCCATTCGGGCCCTCAGTGGAGCTCCCGTCGGGGCCACGAAACGTGCGAGGGGTGTGCAAGTATGGGGAGTACCCCTATACGAACATGGTCGCTAGAGCCATCGACGGAGCCCCCATGCGAGCAGGGATCCATATTTGAACACCTCGCCTCCTCGCCTCACCGTCCCTCGCAGGGATCCACATTTGAACCCATGCGAGCAGGGGGCGCAGGCTCCTCGCCTCGCCGCCCCTCGCATCGCCCTCGCGCGCCTCCAACGCACACTGTCTTTGCATCCACCCCTCGCCCACGCCAGCGAGGGGTGAATGCAAAGACAGTGTGGGGGGGGGGGGGGGGGCGGAGGCAGACGACGACACGCGCGCTGGAAAAACGATCGCGCGTTCAAAGGTCGGGCGGCCCAGTGGCGATTGGGGAGGAGAGGTACATGGCAATGACGATGAGGATGGTAATGAATGGGGGGGGGAAGAGCAATAACAATGATGACGGGGAGTGGAAGAAGATGAGAGGGACCAGGGGGGGTTAGATGGGGGGGCCACACAAAGCTCTGTACTGGGATAGTTGTTTATCCGCGTCTGCTTCACGGTAGCTGCCACGCGGTAAAGTTGGTTCGGGTGCGTTTACCGCTGAACTAGTGTCAAAAATAAGCACACTAGTGTATGCACGTGGTTGTTTTTGTTTACGTTAGTGGCCAGACTTCGGGGACTAAGTTTTCACTACTTCGGAAAACATGCTTGCACTAAGTTGCCGGTACTTTTTCACTACTTTTGTAATCTCTTCCTGCAGCTCATTTGACATCACAAACTTAGCGTCACATATAGTCATCAACTGTTGCAACACTTCGTTCGGATCTGATGTCCGGCCGGCCACGGGCAGGCTCCTGCGACGCGCGCGGGGCGCCCAATTGACGATGTCGAAAGGAAGTTCCTCCAGCTCCTCGAACAGACCCAGGCCCCACACCCGCTGGACTTCCGCTAGGGCTTCCGACATTGATTGCCTCTGTGCCGCGAAAGTGCCGGCCCTAATCCGCGGCAAACGGTGGGACTTGTAAGACGCCGAGGCAACAGGGGCTGCCTCGTAATCCCACAGCGGCGGGGTCGTGGCGCCGACTAGGAAGACTCCGTGGCTCTTGTCGCCGTCGGCGTTTGCCCGAGAAGCGTCCTGGATAGTCACCCGCCGTAGCAGATGCAAGGGTACGTGCGGAATGAGAATGCCGAGCTCGGGTTCCCTCTTCAGAATAGCCACACAGTCATTCGCATCACGCAGGTCCTGCACCGTACTCACGCGAATCCTTGCCATAACTAGGAAAGCGAGCCGAGACGCATCTGGGCGCGTCTCTCTCTGAACCCAACTCACACCACCCCGTGCAGCTCGTAGTTGAGACTGCTCGCCGTCAGTGGTGGGCATGGCGATGGGAGAGAGGCGCTCTACGACGAACTTCGCCTGTTGGACGTGGAATCCGTAATCCCTGTGCTGTTGTATGGTCCGTCCAGCGTAATCTCCCTCGCCGCAGTATCTCGTCTTCTTTTGACAAACCGAAAGTGTTGTAGGCATCGCATCTTCTCGTCGTGAACGCTATTTCCGTGAGCAGCAATGTCATCAATTTCGATTGACAGATGTCCGTCTGGGCCTCTGGGCGTCATCAAACAGAAGACACGCGGGTCGTAGCACGACCTGCGGTGCCCGAGATCTTCGATTGCACGTACCAGCGTCTTGCGCCATGCAGCTGTCGCGTTGACAACTCCATATGCGGCAGTGTTGAGCTGGATCACAGACCCGACCTCGGCCCAGGCTCCGTCAACGAGAGGAATCCCTCCAGGAGGAAGAGAGGCGTGCAACTTGCCGCGTGGTCTGTCACCGTGGCCCTTGTCACTCTGCATGAAAGCCGCCTTCAAGTCACCAAATGTTACTTCGCGCTGCAGAGACGCAGCAGGAAGCAACATAACGCACATGCTAGATGTCTGTGGTGTCGGACTTGCTCTCGCTGGCTCCATGATGTCTGGGTCCCTATGCCCCGACGCGCACCAGCGGCATTTCGCGATTGGAGAGGGCCCCAACCCTTCACTAGGCTTGTCTGAATACACATGCCGAGATGGAAGAATACGGTCTGGTTGATGCTTGTAGATATCCTGAGCAGCCCGTGGAGATTTTATGGTCACAGCTCCTGTTAGTAGCACCGACCCCCCACTCCTTCACAGGGGCATGGTGAAAACGCGGCCCTTGAGAATCTGGTATTTTATGACGTGGTATCTCGCTTCTGCGCTGCATTTTGGCCACTGTCAACTCAGTTGCTTTGTCCTTGTCGAAGAACGCACTACACGACATGTTTTCTGTAGTATCACCGAACAACTGTGCGACCTCCTCCTCGTAGAACAATGCCGGCGCTTCCGTGCTCTCCCATGCTGCCTCTTCCACTGACCTTCTCCTCCACCCCTCGTCGTCGTCCTCGTCGCGGGAATGGTGATGAGATGATGCGGGTGATGTAGCAGACGTAGAGGGCGCAATGCGCGTAGAAGACTCGCCTGCCAGCAGGTCAGAAGAGAACGCGGCAGGTTCCCAGCCTTCACCTTCCCGCGGCTCCCACCGCATACTGCTCGAAGGATGCCCGTCCAGACGGTCAACTGCTTCAGGGGCAGACAGGTCAAGCCAGGGTCGTTGGGCAGGTGGTTCGCCCTCCAGAGGCGGAGGGTCGTGGGCAGCACCTGCCGCCCTGGCGGTCGGCGTGGACTGTCCGTCGGAAGACGCCCTGCCACGCCCTTCGGATTCTGGCTCTGGCAGTGTAGAAGCAGTAGGCGCCCGTGGGTGAGCAACGCCTTCAGCTTGAAGAGCACTCCGGATACTACTGACATCAGCCTGATTTCTGGCTCCGGCTGAGGCTGAGCAGCTGGCGGCGGTGCCCGAGGCGGTTGCACCTCTGGCGGCGTGCGCTCGTCATCGCGTCGCCTGGGAGGTCCGCGCCAGACGCCGGCGCGTCTGCGTCAGCAGGTGGGTCTCCTTCGCGCTCTACGTCGACGCATGTTCTACGGCCTGGAAGCTCCTGGAGGTCCGCGAGACTCTTCAGTAGTAGCCAACTTGCACTGAGGCTGACTGCACTTCCATAGCGCCCCACGCACGTTGATCCAAAGGCTACCTCTGTGACTGCCGATGCATACCCCTGGACCGACCCAGTTGCCCCGCTTGGAAGGCGGATGGGTTTTCCACATCATGGCAACGTCATCTGCTCGAAGAGGGGTATGGACACGCGGCCGTGCACGAACAGCCTCCTCGATGCGGCCTCTGATGGAGACATCTGCGTGCGCCTCCATGGCGGCCTCGCGGATGCGCCGGGCCTCCTCGAAGCTACGATCAGACGCTGCAAGATCATAGATGGTATCTGGGGCGTAGACGTCATCGCTGGCGAGGTCAGCAGGAAGGCGGTGGCCTATGCCGAATGCCCCCTGTAGCGGCGAGTGCCCCGATCGATTGCTGAGCCTATTCTTAGCAGCGTTGCCCCAGAGATCAAACGACGCAAGGATACAACATCTGTGGGGGAATGCATCCAAATCCAAACAGCTTTATTCACAATCTTCTTGAATATGTCTCCGTGGCGTTCCGTTCGGCCGTTTTGCCACGGCGCCCGCGTGTCAGTCAGATGGTAAAGGATGCTGTTCTGCGTGCGGAAGTCCCTGAAGGCCAGACCGACGAACTCTCCGCCTTGATCGGTGATGGCGACAAACAGCGGGCCAAAGTATCGCACCCACCGGTCCGCTACGCAAGAGGCAACGACCTCGGCCGTTCTGTCTTCCACGGGGGCGCACAACTGGTAGAGAGAACCCCAGCATACCACGCTGCAGATAGTCATCTTTGAGCCGTCTGGGCAGTCCAATTCTCGGAGATCGACGCCGACCGTCTCGTTAAACCGGGACGTTCGTGACAGAGACGCTGGTGGTCGAGGTTTGGGCATGCGCCCTTTGGCGTCACGCGCAGGACAGTGGAAGTGCTTCCGCGCGGGTTCGAGCACGTGGCGTTTTGCCCGAGTCAGCCGTAGAGCGCGCAGAAACTCCTCCCGACTGGGGTGGCCGCAATTGTTTTTGTATATCCTGGATGGTGTGTTTTTGGTCGTCTGTGAGTGGCTGTATCACGTCGTCGTCGCGTTGCCCGTCATCCTGCTGGTCGTCAGCCCGCTGGGGGTCATCTGAGGATGGATCATCGTGGGCAGAGGCATCTTCCACCGAAAGACAGACCAACCCAGGCGCTGAGCACAGCGCTCCGGACCGGTTCCGCGGAAGACGTGCGCCTCCAGTCAGATTCGCCAGCAAATGAAGGCGATCTTCGCGCGAAAGGGCAACTTCGCCACCCTCGTGCCACTCGCCATGCTCGACGAACTCGAAAAACAACTACGGGTCGAAAACCACGACGTGCCCAGAAGAAACGTCGCTCGGACTGCGGCAACCACGACTGCCACTGCTACTTCTACTACTTCGCATCTGGATGACCTCAGCCAGATCTCCAAACGACGAGTCCGAAGTACCGGGCAGGCGACGCACTGGCAATCCATCAGGAACATAATGCACAGCAAGCGCTCGGTCGGAAGGCCACGAGGCGCAAGTGGCCAGGTAGTCCGTGAGCTCGGGCACATCACGCCCCCTCAAACTCTTATACGGCCGAGCGCATATGAAAGACATCAGAGAAGCAGGAGGAGAAATAGAGGAGAGAGTGGAATATTACGATGATGAGGTAGATGGCGTAGCTGATGGTGTAGAGCCTTTGCTCGTCACAGTTCCTGGTCGTTGATGGCGCTGTCTGCTACTGGCGTCGCCGAGCCAGGAGGTGCCGCAGATGTCGGTGCTGTGAGGTTCGTTGGAATGGTCGGCGACGGCAGGGTCCCAATGGGCGCGCCGGCGCTTGGCAGATGCTGGATCTGCTGCTGTAAGTGTCGTCTGAGCTGCTGCACTTGTTCCCATGGCCTCCGGAGGTCCTCTGGGGTCGGGGCCGTTCCGAGGCCTGACTGGCTTAGGGCAGACGCGACTCGGGGCTGTCCAGAGCCACTTCCCGAGACACCACCGACCGAGACCTGGGGGGGGGCGCGGCCGATCCGCTCCCGGAGCCAGGCGCTGAACTCAGCACTCCAGCTCGGGTTTCCTGCCGGCCGCGCTCCAACACTTCCCTGGGCAAGGCTTCGATGAACGTGCAGGCCCTGTCTGCCGCGTTCCAGCCGTCGCACCTCAGGATCGCTGTAATCTCGGCGCTGTACTTGTGAAAGCCACGTTGACATCGAGGGCGCGTATCTGGTGGTTCGTTTTGGATATCCTGGGCTTTTTGGCCCAAAGGTCCAATGGCTGTGGGTGGTTTGGTGTTTTTCTTGGCCCTGGCGGCCAAGGCTCGCGCTGTTGGAGTATCACCAGAATCGCCCCGCAGCCCCCTTGTTTGCGTCGCGGATCAACTGGTCGGCACGCGGATTCGAATGCGACCCTTGCATCTCGAGGGCGCGGCGGCACTCCTGCTCCCGCATGTGCAACGAGGCCGAGCGCCACCGCGAGAACGCGGCCTGCCGCGCCGCGTCCGCGAGAACAACGAACCCTGAGGGTCGAATCTGCGCGTTCCGCAAAAAAATGCGAATTTTTAACATTGTTTTTAACATCGCCAACATGAGTGAAATTATGACATAAACTTGCGCGTTTACGGAAACACTACTTTTTCAAAACATGCGCGGATCGACGAAAGAAAATGCGCATTTTACAAAACAAGAGCGAAGACAAAATGCGCATTTTTTAAAAGTTTGAAAGGCACATCAACAAAAACATGAAGCACACAAATGCGCATTTTTTACAAAAGTTTAGTCGTGCTTGATTGAACCATATAAGTCATAGCAAAACAATGATACCAATGTGACAAATGTAAGTGAGTGTAGGAATGTACGTACACATATATACGTTCTTATATATATATACATATATATATAATTCATGATATATCATACACACTTTACACGGGGCATAACATGCGTGAGCGGCGTGCCGAAACTGATGGGGGCGGCGCTTGCCGCGCCACACGCATCCCCCAATCACGCGCCCTTCGAACCCTGCCCCGCCACCCGTTCACTCGCACCCGGACTCGGCGCCCGCGTCCTCGCCACTTCCTCCACCTACCTCCCTCCACCTCCCCCCTTCGAGCCCTCCTTCACCTCCCCCTCCCCGCCATCCCTTTCCCCGTTTTTCGCCTGGAGCCGCCGCTGCCGACGCCGCTGTTGCTGCTGTCCTCGTTTGCGCAGCCACCGTCATCGTGGTCTGCGGATTTTCGAGGGCATGCTGCAAGGACGGAGGGACATGTGGGAGCGAGGGCGCACGTGCCAGCAACAGCTCCAGCACCGAGCGGCAGAGGGCTCAAGCATGCCCGCACGAGCTGCGTTCGCAGACGCGGCCAAGCTGGGCGATGTGTTCGTCACAGAGGTGAAGAAAGCAGGGTTCATCAAGGCTCGGAGTTTGAAAGGGAACTGAAAGTTTAGGGGATCAGCGGCATCAGCAGCAGTGCCAGCAGAAACATCATCCTCATCGTCCTGGTCCACTCTCCTCCTTCGTGTGGTCCTCTTCCTTCCCGCCCCCTTGCGCCATCGCCCGTCCCTCGAGGCCATCCAGTTCACTGGCCCCGCGGCGAAGAAGTCCCTCCAGGAGAATGCGCAGCTGTTCTCAGCCATAGCGGAGGCACGCGGGGAGGTGGTCAGGGAGGAGGTGGAGGATAGCGGAAACGCAAGAGGAAAACAAGCAGCAGAAGAAGGCGGAATACGAATCCGACGGTGTGTGAGAGAGAGAGGGAGGAAGAGAGAGAGAGGGGGGCGAGATCAATGCAAATGAGAGGGGAGGCACCCCTCCTTCCCCCGTCCTCCCTCCTCACCCTTCTCTTCATCCTCCCTGTTTCATCATCCCTCTGCCCTCCTCCTCCCGTTCCTTCTACCTCCTCCATGCCTTCATCCCTCTGGCTCCAGGCAACAGGGGGCAACCTGTACATCAAAGATGAGAGCGTCAAGGCGGCGCTCTACTACATGATCAAGAACAGCAAGATCGTCAAAGTGAAGAAGGGCGAGCGCAGCGGCTACATCAAGACAATGTGCACTCGATTTCAGTTCTTATGCAAGGAGCTTGGGTAGAACAGTTGGGGATCGGGGGCAGCTGGGGGGAGCCTCCGAGGTATATTGGGACATCTCTCACCCCCCAACCCTCCCCGCCCTCATCCCTCCCCCCCTCATGATCCTCCCCTAGGGGGGCCATCCGGGGAGTATTGTGAATCGGGCAGCCCTGGAGGGGACCGACATCTTGCAGCAACGTTCCCTCTCCCAACATTCACCCCGCGCACGCCTCCTCCTCCTCCTCCTCCTCCTCATTTTATGCCCGTCCGTATCTACATTGTCCTCCTCGTTCCCTTCTTCCTCCTACTCCTCCCCGATTGTGCAACAGTCGAGGGTTGGATAAACTCCTCCAGGAGTTGCAACTACGGAGTCGCTCATCCACGAAGTGGGCCGTCGACATAGTCGGCCAGGCGAGGTTGGGCGTCCGAAAGATGATTGGGAATGTCTAGGGGGATTCTGCAAGAGAACAGAAGGGGGGAGGGAGGCGATGCGCAAATGATATCGCAATCCATATCCCATCCAGATCCCGCCCCGATCCAGGACCCACAATTTCATCCAGGCATCGCCCAGACGCAGAACCGACAGATGACGCTCAGATCCCGTCGAGACCCAATCGCCAGATTTCGGCCAGACGTATTCCAGACTCCGCAAAAGTTCACGCACCCCCACCCAGCGCCCCCCCGCCCCGCTGCCAGGCTGGCGATCTTGACGCTGAGGAAGGCGATTGCGAAGAAGCTGCAGAAGAGCAGGGCAAGGATGAGGAGAACGAGGACGAGGATGTAGAAGGCGAGGAGGACGAGGAAGGCGGAGGAGATCATGAAGAACAAGAAGACGAAATGGAGGAGGAGCAGGAGGAGGAGGAAGATGAAGGTGGAGAAGAAGAGGAAGCAGAGGAGGACGAAGAAGAGGATGAGGAAGCTGCCGAGGAGGCACAGGCACCACAGAAGAGGCCTGCCAGTGCATCGGCAGCGGCATGCAATAAGAAGCCAGCAGCAGCGGGGTCGGAATCGAAGCAGGACTCGGTTGGGCCCCTGCTCCCCACATAAACGATGCCCCCATCCTATCGAAACCATGTCAGAGTTGGATGACAAAGACCGCTCCTCCATCCATCCTTCTCGGACCTCGCATCCCCCTGGGGAATCTTCTGGCTATCGTCTTCCGCCCGCCCCTTACCCGAAACAGCTCGAGGGAGGAAGAGCCATGACATTTGCGAGTGGGGTAATGAGGGGATGGTATATAAGGGAAAGCGGGAATGGAAGAAGAGGGATGGAATTGACAGAGCATGGGTACGGAAAGAATGGGGACAAAAACCGACCGCTGTGCATTTTGAATGGCTCGTTGTCGGTGCGGCCGCGGGCGTTGCCCATTTGAGGCTGAACGCCGCCTGCCCAATAGCGGCCGCTGTCGGTTTATCGTGCCCAATCCTTGCGTGCCCGCTGCAATCTTGCCAAGCCCCAGGAGGCAGACTATGAGTACGGTTACGATCCAGAGCTCCAGCAGTGCTGGCGCAAATGCTTCGGCCACGTCAAGGAGTTCACAGATGAGATATACAGCCCAGAGGAGGGCGAGCTGATGATGGCCAGATGGCCCGACGGCCACACATGGACGATCGACAACCCTCCGAAGTACGTCACCCACGACGAGCCCACGGCGGTAGACCTGCGCCCGAAGGCCAAGACGCGACCAGGCCACACGCTCTGCCTTTTTCCTCTCCGTCCTCTCCCATGTCGGTGCTGTCGCTTACCTCCTGCTCGCTGTCAAGAGGCCATGTTGCCTCCCCGCTCCTATGATCTGGTGCCGCATCGCATCATACTCCTCCTTCTCCTCCTCCTCCTCCTCCTCCTCCTCCTGCTCCCTCTTTCCTTCCCCTTCCTACCTCCATCCACCCCTGGATGCAGGTAGAGAGGGAGTGGCCGAAGGGAAAAGGAAAGGAAGGAGAGAGGGAGGGAGGGAAGGGAGGACGATATTCCGACTCAATCACTCTTGGCTCTGTTCGCAGGCGGCAAATGCGGCAGAGGCAGGGGCGAGGACAAGGGCAAGGGCAAGGACAACGGCAAGCAGCGGCAATTGTGGAAGCGCTACGACGACGACTGGTCGCTGCAGATCAGTAGGAAGACCAATCGCCACAACAGGCTGCTGGTCCTCTATGACTACCATCCCGAGCGCAGCACGCCCCAGGTGCAAGGGCGGACGGGACGGCAGGGACAGATTATGGAAGGTTATTCTAGGGTGATTGAGAAGCAGATTCTAGAGGTATCTCCAGATTGTGTTGTGTGATGAGGCTCCTCCTCCACCTGGATCCTCCTTCGCTCCCGCTTCTCATTTCTAATCATCTCTGACTCCTCACGTTGTGTGCATCCTCGTCTATCCTCGCTGCCGCCCCCCCCCCCCATAGGTGACGCAAGTGGACGCTGTGTTCGACTCGGAGGAGCTCGCTGAGAAGGCCCTCATCGAGTTGGCAGAGATGCACATGGCAGGCGAGAAGGGCGGAGGAGGGAGGAAGCAGAGGCCACAAGGAAAGCCCTGGAGAAGGGCGAGGAGGAACGGAATTGTGTATACGGACCCCTCGATGCATTGAACATCAACAGAAGCAGCAGCAATAGCGCAGAACATGGAGGAGGAGGAGGAGAAGAGGAAGAGGATGAGGAGGAGGAGGGAGACTGAGGATGACAATAATCGCAGCAGAGGGGGACACACCAGCAGGGGTCATGATTCAGCCCAAGGCAAGTCCAAGGAAGAGATCGAGACCAAAAAGAGCGAGATGTTCTCGAACCTCCCTGCGTACGTGAACTGGACCCCTGCACAGTGAAATGCAGAGGGGGAATTAGGGAGGATGATATTAGATGGAGAAGGGGGATGGGGGAGACACGGGAGGGGGGAGGGAGAGGGCAGGGGAAGTGAGGAGGGGGAGAGATTCCCCCCTTCCCTCTTTCTGTTCATCCTTTTCATCGCCCTCTCGGGGCTGGGGGGCACTCTCGCACAGGATGGCAGAGAGAGGCAAAGGAAAGGGCAAAGGAACAGCAGCACAGGCAGCAGCAGACACCAGAAAGCGCCCAGCAGCAGCCGAAGGCGCCAGAAAGCGCCCAGCAAAGCAGCCCGAGGAGCCAGCAACACCCACAGCAGCAGCGGAGCCCGAGGAGTCAGATGAGGCCGATGCAGGGAAGCAGGAGGAGCCAGAGGCGACCCCCGACACGCCACCACCGAAAAGGCGGCGACTCTCGACGAAGCAATCGGAGGCAACGAGTGCACCAGTTGATGACTCATGGTCGCCGATCTGCGGACCCGGTGACGACATGTTCGACGAGGCTGCCTCCAGCGAGGAGATGGAGAATAAGGATTCGGATGCGCTGCCGCGCGGACCTGCGTAGCCTCGCATCGGTTGCCAGGACAAACAAGCGTGCGAGGAGGGAGGGGGAGGCAGAGGAAGGAGGAGGACGACAAGGCAGAGTTGGAGCATAGGCAGATGAAGAGGAGGATCACGAGAAAGAGAAGGCGGAGGATGGGGGAGGATGAGGAGGAATATAAAACGATATGACGATGTGAGCAAAACGACGGTGCGAGCGAAATGTACGTTCCGAATGTGGGGCGAGACCTCTGCGAATGGGGTCAGAACCCAGAGCCAAGGGCTCATCCTGGTCCTCCTTCCTGCTCATCCCCTTCCTCCTCCCCTCAGACTTCTCGGCTTCGGCGTCGTCGCCCTCGTCCTTCTTCAGACCCCCCTGCTCGTCCATTACTTTGCCTCGACGGAACTCGTGGTAACGCCTCTCGTGGTCGGCTCGGAAGGGTTCTGATTTTGTTGCCACCCCCCGCACCAAATATTCCCCTTCTGCGCCGACGCCTCGCCGATGTGCGACCAGCAGAAGGCTCCAGCGTGGTTCCAGGGGGACACGCCCGAGACTATCGACAGCAGCAGCAGTCCAGACAAAGAAGGCAGCCTATGTTGAACCCAATCTGTTCTGAGAGGGGACGGGGACTGGGCGAGAGAGAGAGAGAGATACAGACAGAGATACAGAGAGAGAGGGGGAATGGAAGGGAAAAACCAGGGTGGAGGCGATGGGGTAGCTGACGAAATATAGTTCTACAGGCACAGGTGACTCGCTGACCGACGCCCAGCCCTGGGGCCGAGTTGGCGACTGTAATCGTGGCCCTGCTCCACTTGGGGATACGGCAGCTACGACGTTAGATGACAGCCGAGTTTTCCAGGAAGGATTTCCCGAGGTTCCCCGCGCTGCCCCTCTTGGCCCTCGTGATCATGAAAGCACTGCGCCGCACGCTCCAGGTGCTATGCCGACAACTGAATCCCCCCTGCCCCATTGTCTTTCCCCCTCCCCGAACCCTGTCCCTCGCGCGTACCCTCTGAGGGGCAGGGGGCTGGGCGTGAGGCTGAGGAGACACCATTCTCGTCAAATCGCTCGCGTCACCCGACCGTGCTCTCCCCTTGAGGCCCCCGCATGATGAACCAGCCCGTGCTCGCGGGCATCGAGCAGGACTTAAAGAACAGCATCGCTGGCCGCATGTCTGACGCGCCGCGGGTGGGTTAGAGCAGGGGGGAGTCGAGGCTTCCCCACTCCCTCCCCCCCCCGCCTCCTCAGCTCCACAAATCAAAGGGCCTTGGGAGAGGGGGGAGTGAGGGAGAGGAGGAGGAGACGATCAACACTAAGAGAGTGGGAAAGGCGTGAGGCGGGTGGAAGCGAGGGAACGGATTGAGGTTGGGGAGTGGAAGCGGAGAGGAGGAGAGGTCCGGGGGAGCAGGGGATCGAGTGGTAAGCAACGTGAGTGGGATCCAGAGGTGCCTCCAGAACTGCTCGGGAAACCAGCTGCACCAACTGGAGGAGGGACTGTGGCGGACGACTTCAAGGCGGACCCTCTGCTCGAGGCCTTGCCTGCCGCCGACTACAAAGTGCTGGCAGACAGCACGCTCGGGGGCCGCTTCAAGAGGCCTTGTTGGGAAGCAACGGAAGTGTCATCGTCTCTTCCGCCCTCTGCTTCCCTGTCCCTCTTCTCGAGAGGGGTCGGGTGTTGCTAGAAGTGCCCCTGGCCCAAGGTGCCCCCAGGATTTCCAAGGAGGCCCCCACGGCCTCCAGAGCACCCCTGACGAGGTCCAGAGCGCCCCAGGTGCTCCAACATTCAACGAAAAGCTGGGGGCACCTTTGGCCAGTGGCAGTTCTAGCAACACCCGGGGAGGAATGGTATCTCGCCACTCCTCCCTCTCACTCCTCCTCCCCCCCTCCCTGCCTGCGCCCCTCATGCAGCAGGAGATGGGGGAAAGGGGGAGGGGGGAGTGATGAGCATGATTCCTGCTCCCCCTCCGTCCCCCACTCCTCCCCCTGAGGATGAGGATGGGGAGGGATGAGGAAAGCAGTTGAGGTGGGCGCCCAGCCATCTCGCACTTAGTAGCCAACTAGCTACTAGGCGCGAGATGTCTATACCGAGCATCCGCAGAGCAAGGTTTGTGGAATCTCTGCCGTCCAAGACACGGATGGAGTACGACAAGAAGTCAGCCACGGCGAAGAAGGACTTCAAGCGAGATTGGGCCATCGAGCAGTTCGATCGGTACCAGAAGCAGAAGGAGCATTGCACGAGCCTGGTGCAGAAAAAGAAGGAGTGGGCCGAGTTGTGCAACTTCGACGTGATTGTCGATCGGGAGGGGGGGCACCACTCGCAGGCCGCGATCATCGGAGCTTACAACTACTGCGTGATGGCAGCGAGCATTGGCTGGTACCCAAGTGGAAAGCGAAGCGGTGGCGGACGCTACCTCCTTTCCCGTTTCTCTGCACCCTCCTCACACCACACCGCCCCCTCCCCCCGCCCTCCTTCCCCACCCTCCCCGTCGCATCTGTCACCCCTCCAATCCCTACCACTAACCTCAGCCCTGCAATCAACCCCCCCCCCATCATCCACCTCCCCCCCCCACCACCCCCCACCACCCTGCCCCAAGTGGCCAGGTACAAGTACAACGCCTGGACCAAGAGGGTGGAGTTCGTATACAAGAAGGTCGGATGGGAGACGGTGTTCGAGGAGAAATGGGCCATTCAGGAGAAAGAGGCGGCTTTTTTTGGATGGGGTGGAAGGCGAGGGACGACGAGATGAGAGTAGATGGAAGGAGGGTGGAGGAGGGCGTTAGAGGAGGGCAAGGGGATGGATCGAGAGGAAGAGGGATGGGGGGAGCAAGGCGAGCGAATCAGATGTTCACATGTGAGTTTGCGGGGCGCCGATTTGCGTTGGATCAGCAGCTGGCGTAATGGCGGGCATTGGAAGCCGCTCGCGTCTCGAACATAACGCGGCTACAGTATGTGCAGAAGGCGAAGAATAAGACGCAGGCGGTGATGGGCGCCCCTGCCATGACCCCGAGGATGATGAAGGCTTCTTCGGCTTGGAAGTGGGGTAGTTTGGGCATCAGTTAAATATGGTTGTGCAGATAGAGATGGGAGGGGAATCAGAGGATGCAGAAGAGAAGACATGAGAGGGAGGATTCGATGGACGAGGGGCTGAGAGTCGTGCCACATATTCGACCCAACCCCCTCTATAGAGCATGCGCCTGGAACTTCACAATCGCCCCCTCCCACCCCCCGGGCCCCCCCCCATCGCTGTAGCATGGTTTCACGTGGTCTGTTCCCCCTAGGCCCCAATGCAAGAGTGAGACGCATCCTTTGAACATATCTCACCTGACTCCCGCTTGTCCCCCCCCAGGCGGAAGCGCTGCCCATCGTCGGCCAGGTCGCGGAGACTCCAGAGAAGGGCTACAGCAAGGTTGTGAGCACGCACGCGCACTTGGGGATCCCACTCAAGGCTGGGGCGAGCAGCAGCTCTGGCGGATACGGCCAGTTGCTGGTGGCCGCTGGCGCGCAGCAAGCGATCAGCGGCCCGAGCGGGCAGACAGGCAACGGCCAGAGCGGGGGCGCACAGATGGGCAGTGGCTCCTCTTGCGTCGGAGCTGCAAGCCAGACGGGCGGCGGCAACGGCTCAGGTGGCGCTGCGCTGGGACAGGAGGAGGCGGGGCACGCGCAGGGCCAGGGGAAGCAGGCCACTGGGCAGTGGGATGATTGCGAGCGGGGAGGCGAGGCTGCTGGCGCTGGGGCAGGTAGGCGCGAGGAAACGGCGGCGAGCGCCGAGGCGCCAGGCGGCGCACCAGGGGGAGCGGGCGCTGCTGCGGGCGGCGAGGCAACGCCAGAGGCTGCAGGAACGCAAGAGGATTCAGGAAAGCCAGAGGCTGCAGGAAAGCCAGAGGCTGCAGGAAAGCCAGCGGAGGTGGAGCCTGAGAAGCCTGGAGAGCCTGAGCCCGCGGCGAAGCAGAAAAAGAGGAAGGGCACGACTGGGGGAGGGCCTGGAAATACGAAGAAAAAGGGCGGTGGCAAGGCCGAGTCCACTGAGGAGCCCGAGGCCAAGGAGGTCCTCAAAACAGCCCTGGCAGTCACGCAGGCCTATAAGGTAGCAAAAGGGAAAGCCGCTTCCATCCTGAAGCAGATCGACGAGTCCGATCTGCCTCACTGGGTGGTCTGGGATGTGCGAACAAAGGTCAGGAGAAACAACGAGTGGGGCGTGCACAAGGGGAGTCTGGTCGGGAACATTGGCAACGATCGACAGGGAGGAGGCGAGGAGGCGTGATGAAGGACAGGGAGGAGAAGGGGGTAGTTACGGGGAGGTTACAGCTCTCTTCATTCCCTGTCTGTGGCCATGCTTACCATCCTGCCACCCCTGAGCTCATACCAATTGCGTCCTGGCTGCTTGTTGGTGTTGTGCTCGTGCTGGATCATTGCTTTCGGCTAGCCCCCAGCCCAGGCGTGTTTTCGCAGCACGCCCGAGCAGAAGCAGCTGCGCACGGTCCTGAGGTCGATGCTTTCGAAGTGCGCCGAGAGCCCTTTGGCCGAGCTGATGACTACCATGGACGTGGAGAGCGCCAAGGATCGATGCAGTTTTCAGCCCGACCATCCATCCAGCGAGCGATATGCTCGTGCTCCACCTCCTCCTTTCGACCCTCTACACGCCCTTGTCCTGCCCCATCTCTCCTCCTCCACCTCCCCCACGTTCTCCTCACACTTCGCTACCTCCCACCTCTGTGCCAGTTGAGACATGCGCAGACTTGTGAAGATTGCAGAATTTGGGATCGATCGTGAGCTTGATGTCTCGCCCCCACCCCCGTCCTCGCTGCCTCCCCCGCCTGCAGACCCTGTTCGACGGCAAGTTCGACGTGGCTGTGTCGGACATCCCTGGCTTGCTGGGCGCGATCGTCGAGACGGTCAACAAGAAGTGCGACGGTTTCGTTCACATGATCGAGTGCAAGAAGAACTATTTCGACGACACTTGAACCACCCACTACCCAAGCAACTCCACGGGCTACATTAACTAGGATGCATGCGTGCGTCCATTGTATGCTCGAGGGGCGAGATATGAAGGACGCAGTGGGAATGGATGAATGAGTCTACCGACTCGCCGAATCTGCCTGCCTCTGACCGCGTCCCTCTCCCGCTGCCTGCCTCTTCCTCCTCGTCTACCCTTTCCCCTCCCCCCTTCCCTCCTCTACGTCGTTCCCTCCCTTCATTCCCCCAAGCCCCTATCGTCAACTACGGTGGAGCAGGAGCGGCCGCGCAGGGAAGGACGATTGGAAGGGGATCCAGGAGAGGTCTTGAGCAAGAATCGGGGGAGACAGGCGGACGAGGCGCAGGGGGAAGGGCGCACGCAATTAGGTCTGGAGTGCGTGGGGGAAAGGAGAGATCGGGAACGCCCGAATCACCCAGACCCCATCAAACATGCATCCAGATTCCATCCAGATTCTGTCCAGATCCTGTCCAGACTCACTTCTGAGAACCAGGATCTGCTGTAAAACACCATGGAAAATGCGCAGATGTGACGATCCATTGTGAAAACACACACACAGAAATGCGCAGACCCTAGATTCTCTGTGAAAAAAACACATAACGGTCCGTCCAGAAATTGTCCAGATCTTCGGGGGACAAGAAACACTGTGAAAACACAGCAAAAAATGCGCAGATCCGTCCTAAGATGACAATAAAAATGCGCAGATGCTGGAAAACCTGTGAAAACACATATAACGGTCCATCCAGAAAATGTCCAGATCCTGTCCAGATCGCGATCCATTGTGAAAACACACACAGAAATGCGCAGACCCTAGATTCTCTGTGAAAAAACACATAACGGTCCGTCCAGAAATTGTCCAGATCTTCGGGGGACAAGAAACACTGCGAAAACACAGCAAAAAATGCGCAGATCCGTCCTAAGATGACAATAAAAATGCGCAGATGCTGGAAAACCTGTGAAAACACATATAACGGTCCATCCAGAAAATGTCCAGATCCTGTCCAGATCGCGATCCATTGTGAAAACACACACAGAAATGCGCAGACCCTAGATTCTCTGTGAAAAAACACATAACGGTCCGTCCAGAAATTGTCCAGATCTTCGGGGGACAAGAAACACTGTGAAAACACAACAAAAAATGCGCAGATCCGTCCTAAGATGACAATAAAAATGCGCAGATGCTGGAAAACCTGTGAAAACACATATAACGGTCCATCCAGAAAATGTCCAGATCCTGTCCAGATCGCGATCCATTGTGAAAACACACACAGAAATGCGCAGACCCTAGATTCTCTGTGAAAAAAACACATAACGGTCCGTCCAGAAATTGTCCAGATCTTCGGGGGACAAGAAACACTGTGAAAACACAGCAAAAAATGCGCAGATCCGTCCTAAGATGACAATAAAAATGCGCAGATGCTGGAAAACCTGTGAAAACACATATAACGGTCCATCCAGAAAATGTCCAGATCCTGTCCAGATCCGATCCTGATCGCGATCCATTGTAAAAACACACACAGAAATTAAAACACCATCCAGATTTCGTCCAGATTCCATCAAGATTTTGTCCAGATCCTGTCCAGATCCGGTGCCCCCCCCCCGCCCGCTCCCCTTCTGACTCACTCTCCCCTCCTCTCCTTCATCCTCCCATACTGTCCCTCCCAGGGCTGACGGATCTGGGGGCATGAGCTTCCCCATCCCACATTGTGCGTTTGACCTGAGTGTGGAACATGCTCGGTCGCGCCAGTAGTTCGTTCAACCTCCCTCCCGTTTCCACGCAGCTTGTCTCCTTGCCCATCCCAGCCGCGCGTTGTCGGCGCGACAATACCAGGGTGTTTGTCTGTTGCGTTCGGGCATGATTGGGGCGCGAAATTCGGTGCGCATTTGGCACGTGCTTTTAGTCAGCTGGTCTAGGGCAGGTTAGCTTGGGAAGTAAACTGGCCCAGAAACTAAAACCATTCAGAGTATCATCGTGGGTCGAATGGGGGGGGATGGCCGCAGAAGGGATAACAGAAGGGAGGATGGGGGAAGAGGACAAGCAGGGAGGAGATTGAGGCGCAAATCTCCCGAGTTCTCTGCAGACCAGGCTGAAGCAGGTGCCCCTTGTCGGGGTGGACACCAGCAGGATGTGCTGCTGGGCCGTTTAGTTTCAGGGCTCTTGCTGGCCTCGAGCTCGAGGCAGAGCAGCGAGCCCCAACTGGGGGAAAAGTTCGGTGGCGTCCCCCTCTTCATTGGATTTCCTGCAGCCCCTCCCCGCCCGCCTTTCCCATCCCATTTCTGTCAGGCTTCTGCACCTGACTGGTCACAGTGCCAGGCGAACCTATGGCCGAATCAATCACGAAGAGCTGCTCAGGGAAATGGGGCGTCGAATAACGCCTGGGGGCAATGCATATGTTGCCTTTGTCCACCGTGATCTGGAGGCCTGACCCCCCTCCCCCTCATCATAGCCCTCGTCCTGTTCTACCTCTTCCTTCTCTTCCTCCTCCCAAAGCGGCCCACAATCGCCATGTCCATGCAAGCCGCTCTGGGCTGGGAGGTGAGCCAGTAAATTTCAAATCACTCTCCTCGCCCTCCTCCCCCACCCACTTGCCCCTCCTCCACCCGGGAACCCCTGGACCATGAGCCCTTGGACCCCTGGGCCTGCGGACGTTTCATTAAGTACGCAATATCCTTTCAGTATGTGTCACTCCCTCCTCTTATACGATCATGCGCACCCCATTCGCGCAAGTTTCGCCTCGTTCGAAATGTCCATCTCTGCTCCACGGCGTCTGTCCGCACTGCCCCCTTTCGCAGTGCTGACTGACGCAAGAGCAGCTGCGTTAAAGACACGGGCAAACCACTTAGGGTCTGGCATCAGGAAGGCCCCCACAATCGTCTTCCTGATCTCACTCTGTTTCCTTAGATGCCTCCCCCTTCTCTCATCAAGCGCTCGGTATTACCCTTCTCCCCATTCTTCCCCTCCCTCACCCCATCCCCCGTTCTCGAATTCACCCCTCCTCACCCCCATGCATCATCATGATCTTCCCACTGTAAAACGTTCGAGTCAAGCATTAGGTTCCAGCAGCCTGCATGTATCAGACTCACAATGCCGCCAAAAAACGAGGGCGCCCTGCATGGGAAGAGGCACTGTCTGATGGCAGCGAGGCAAGCTCTGCATCTGGGAGTGCGGCACCTGCAGCTGGCGCAGCATCTTGGGACCAGCCCGATCAGCCAAGCTCCGACTCAGAATCAGAAGTCAGCTCGTCCACCTCAGCCGAGACAGACTGGGACGCCCATGCGAATGATGACCGCGATGCAGAGGAAGCAGGCCAGATTTTAGTCGATCGATGGCTCAGAGTGTATTCGGAGGGGCGCATGAGCGCGAAGGATGTTTGTTTGAACTGTTATTATGCACACATGGCTGGAGCAGCGGGCCCGTTCGCCCAGTATTCGATGAGAGAAACAAAAGACACGGGCAATTATCAAAAAAAGTTGGACCGAACTTTGCGTATTTCAACAGATGTAAAACAGGTACAGGTGGGCGTGCCAACAATGAAAAACAAACACGATAGGTGCATGACAGACGTCCTCATGACCCCTCCCCAGGAAGCCCTTGCATCTGAGTTTCTTGCATCTGCAGAGCTGCGGGACCAATGTAGTAGAGTTGAAACGTCTGAAGATTGGCACGTCGCATACGAAGATCATCCTGTCGTTGAAACTGCACGGGAGGCGGGGGAGACAGTGATGCCAGTTGCTTTATACATAGACGGGGTGCGTTACACCCGGGCGATCGGCGTGGGGCGTCAAGATCAATTCATCGTTTTTTTTTTCTGTACTCCCTCGTCAGCAGGAAGAGGCACCTCATCTGCATGCTGCGCAAGTCGCGTCTCTGCAGATGTGGATGCAAAGGGTGGTGTTCGTTTTTCCCAGTTTTCGCATTTTTGCGGTGGGCCTTCTTGGCCCTCGCCAACGGCCAACGGCCGACGGCGAATTGGAACGGCAGCCCTTGGGAGGAAGATCACCACCTAGGCAGATTGCAGCAAGAACACCCTCGCCTCCCCATGCGCGCAGCACTCGTCCAAGTCAAGGGGGATTGGAGCGAGTTCTGCCACAGCCTGGGCTTCCCCACATGGACGAGCAAATGTTCGCCATGTATTTTCTGCCAGTGCACGAAATCGACGTTATATGATTTTGGATCCACCACAATCGAACACCATGGCTGGGAAGAACATCAGAAAAACTCGTATGCAGTCAGCTGTAGGCAATGTGAGATCCACGTGCAAATTAATACTCGTGCTGATCTTGCAAGGTTGGTTGGAGGTTTGAAGTTCGAGAACAAAAAATCGCATAGGCGGCCGAATATGTGACAGATCAATGCAATTCGGGCAGCAGCGTTTACTGCGATTGGACAGGCTTGAGCCTTCCCTTCGTCTACAAGACCCCCATCAGCTCGAGAAGGTGGATTTACCAGTTCTCCTTACCTTCTGGAGGCGTCATCAGGTACATAATGCATGCACAGATCGGGTTACGAGGCGCAACCCAATTCTGGATCACACCCTCGTGGGTGACCCGAGGCAAATCCTGAGGATTGACACTCTGCACACCCTTTACCTGGGAGTTTATCAATGTTTTTGCGCTGCAGTGATATGGAAATTGGTAGCTCAGAACCCGTGGAACGTGCAAGGCCCCAAGGACCAGAAAATTGCGACCATATTCAGGCGTCTCCACAACAATTTACAGGAATGGTATGGCACAGAAGGCCGCGACGTACAAAGCAAAGTTTCAGATTTTACCGCCAAGATGTGGGGTGGCATGAAGGGGGGGAACGTCACGTTGAAAGGGGCAGAGACTGCCCCTCTCATCCGGTGGTGTCTTCATGTACTCGACACATTCGATGTCGTTGGGCGCGTGCATTTGCAGAGAGCAGGGCGGGCACTCTTGCGCCACATGGGCGTGATGAAAAGCAACGGTCCGCAGTTAAACGAGGCTGCTCTGCTCGAGCTTCTTCAATCTTTCAAAGATCACATAGAAGCCTTGGCAGCTGCTCGCGTCCAGTTGAAACCGAAGCATCACTTGTGGTGCCATTTGGTGTTGTCTGCTAGGAAAAATGGGAACCCTCGTTTCCACAGCTGTTTTTTGGACGAGTCCCTCAATGGGACCGTCGCCGTTATTGCAAAAGCGTCGCATCCAGTCCAATGGGAGCGGCACATCTTCTCCAGACTGCGCCTTGAGCCGATAGTGAATCCAGACTCATATTTCGCCTGTGTGTGAGCCCTGCATCTGGATTCCTGAATGTGTTTGGGCATGGTTTGACAGGTTTGAGAGTTCCAGCGTTTTCAGTGACCAGGGATCCAGAAGGCTCGAAACGTAGATTTGCAGACGTGGCCCCATTGTGACTCAAAGAGGGCCCAAGGGATTCACATTTTTCTGTCGGCAGGCTGTGAAACGAGCTTTGTTAGTAATGCGCTAGTCCAGGAAAACCAATGCAGGACAGAGGCGCGGGGAGGCAAGAGAGGGAGAGGAGGGCAGTTGGGAGAGGATGGCACTTAAGGAGAGGCGCTTCCAACGTGGAGGCACCTGGCGTGCGACAGTCACGTACTTCCCATCGGTCTTTATCGTCGCCTCTTGCATCCAGAGAAAGTTTCAGGGTCGACAGGTCTAGCGAGGGCGCCCTTCAATTCTCTTTATCCTATCCTGGGCGTTGGCCGCAATGCCTGGCAAGCGAAAGAGATCGCTGACGCCGATCCCGAAGAAGTTTCTAAGCCAGGCACGTTCGGGGCTCAGCTGGAATTGTTGCTTGTTGGATGATCCTCTCATTGTTGACCTGGGTCCAAGCGTTTTCCACAAGGTCCCAGGATGCGAAGGAGGCATGTTGCTGCAAGGCTCGTTGCTGAAGCCCCCCCTTCGCCACGTGCTTCGTCGCTTTGGGGGAGAGTGCGCAGTGGTCGCATGGGGTGATTTGCCTGCTTAGGGTAAGCATTTGTTCAGGGTGACAGGCCCATTCCCCAGTAGCATTGGATCCTTGGTGACCGCCTTTTCACACCCCGCCCCTTGCGTCCTCCCAGACAGCAGAGGCTGGCATCGACGAGTACATGGACAAGTGGATCCAGAAGAAGCTGAAGGAGGAGAATGTCAACGAGGAGGTTTCGAACATCAACGAGGACGCGCCATCTGCAACAACAAATCATGCCCTTCAACCGCCTCCCCCGCCTTCTCCCCCCACTCCCCCTCTCCCTCCTCCTCCTCCTCCTCCTCCTCCTCCTCCTCCTCTTTCTCCTCCTCCTCCTCCTCCTCCTCCTCCTCCTCCTCCTCCTCCTCCTCCCCTCCTTTGACCTCCCCCTTCTACTCTATTCCCTCCACTCCCGAAGTCGTCTGGGGCGCATCCCCTCCTCCCCTCTCGACTCCCCTCCCCTTCGCACCTACTTCCCTACTTGTGCCGTCGCATCCCCTCCATCTGGGGCCCATCGCGCACCCCGCCTACAGGACTTCATTCCGAAGCTGATGAACATCATCCAGAAGGGCGCTGCTCGCTGCAAGCGAGCCCCAGGGAGAGGGGCAGGATTGCGAGGACAGAGCTAGAGACATGATGCCTGGGGCAGGTCTTGGAGAATCGCTCGAGCGTTGAGGGCGCTACTCTTCCCATCCCAGTGTACTGAGCAACACGTTCCCATATTATGTTTCCTCGATCCCTCCATGTTACCCTCCATGGGAGTCCTCTCCATCGTAGTTTCAGTGTCTGGCATCGTCCCTCGTCGACATGTCCCTCGGTGAAAAGCGAGGGGGGAAATGAGAAGGAGATGGCCTTCTCAGAAGGCGGCGGGACGTCTCAGAAGCCCTCGCGCCTTCTGAGAAGTATTCTAATTAGAATACTTCTCAGAGGGACGGGGGACTTCCGAATCTTCTGGGAATGCCGTTTCCTTCTCACTTCCCTCCCTCGCTCGCCGCCGAGTCCCTCCCGCAGGCGAGATCTGGACTTCGTCGAAGTGTTCAGCGGGTTCGGTGAGACATGCTACTGGGTTCGCAGGGACATCACTTTTTAGGGGAAGGGGAGACCGCCCTCCCCTCCAAGTGTGACCTCCTCCCTCCCTTGGAACCCTCGCCCTGCCTCTCTTCCTCCCTGCTATCCCCTCCATCCCAGATTTCCCCTTCTCCTCCCGTGCCCTCTCCCACCAACACGTGCCGCTCTATCCAATCATCCCTTACCGCTCCTTCTGCCTACCTCCCCCTTGCCCATCGGCTTCCCTCGCCATCATTCGTATATGCATCTCATCGTTCGTCCGCCCATCGCTCCCGCTCGATACAGCATGTCGCAGGCCAATCGTTCAAAATTGGATCGCCTTCCTCCCCAGCTCGGCATGGACGCCCACGAATACGATCAGCGGCGCGACGAGGCAGAGACGGTCGGCAACGTGAATGGCGTGGTCTATCTGGGACCGATTTGCCCATGCCCCCGAGGGGGGTGCCCAGGGAAGAGGAGAGGGTGTGACGGGAAGGAAGATCAGGCGAGTTGATCGATCGATTATCGCCGCTTGCTTGATTCGTTATGCGCCCTCCCTCCATACTCTGAACGGGGCCGATTGCGTGTCCAGGTGAGGAACGTGAGAGGGGGTGGGTGGGCAAGACAAACAGGGGAAGAATGGAGGGGGGAGATAGGATGATTGTGACAGGATGGGGACGGCCTGGGGGAGTCGGAGTTGAGGCGGGACGGGTCCAGGTGAAGCTTGACGTCAAACCCACAATTCAACGTTGCCCTCCTCCTCGCCAAAATACAACACCCTGATCGCCCATCCTCATTCACCTCCTATTGCCAACAGGATGGCAAGGGGGGGTCTCATCGGTGGCCTTTCGATGTCAATGTTCGCCCTTTCCCTGAAAAAAAACAGCAAGGACTTCTATTGGCTCGCGTGAAGAAGTCGGGCACAGTGCTGTGGGCACCACAATGCTCGACGTGGGGGTTCTTGTGCATGGGTCATCGGGGGCATGAAACACGCAATCCCAAACTTACTCGTGCCTCGCATCCTCGATCGAGGATACGGGGCAAGAATTTCTTCCTGCGGGGGGAAGCGGACTGGCAAGGCACGACGAAACGGAACGTGGACGTGCTTGGCGACACCAAGCGCTACGACGTGAAGGAGGCCAACTACACAGCCTGTGTCATGTGCACGCTCATCAAGTGGATCCAACAGGATCGCCACGTGCATTGGATCATCGAACAGCCGATGGACAGTTGCTTCTACAATCACCCAGCAATGGCGAGCATAGAACCATTCGCTCGCTTCCCCTGCCCATAGAGAAGGGGTATCGCCACCGCCGCCACGACGTGAGCGGGGTGCGCTCCATTGCTATCCAACCCTGACCCCCCTGTTCCTTCCACGCAGCGGCGGCAGTGATACACCTTCATCAGTGGAAGGATGAGAGGACGAGGAGTGGAAGGAGGAAGGGGGTGATGATGAGTAGGAGCACGAGGGGGATGAGAAGGAGGAGGACAGGGAGTGGAGGGTGGGGGAGATGGAAGGGGGAGAGAGAAGAAGGAAGGGCAGCCTTCGCCCAGGCATGCCTGAAGGCAGACCTTGAGCCGAGCTCGATCTTCACGTGGCTCGGAGGCTGCGGCGATAAAGAAACACATGCCATGTTGGACTCTCTATTGCCACCCCCTCCCGCCCTCCAGAAGTCAGAGAAGCAACGCCGCATCCGGTGGCCAGTGAGTGTTTCGGATGTGGGCTCAGAGGAAGCTTTGAAGAAAGAGAGGGAGGAATATGACACGGACGCACGTTGACTCTCCCCCACCTGCCCCCAGGTTTCGGGCACACGATGCCGAAGCCCACGCGTTTCAAGACCAACGCCAAGATCGGCATCCTCGCGAGCGAACACCTGGTGAAGTCGAAGCCGAAAGAGAAGGCCAGGATTTTTTACTAACGGGAGACAGCAGCAGCAACGCTTGAAACTCTTGCTTTGCCCGACCTCCTCTGCGTGCTCAGCAGCGCAGTCTAAAGGATAGCAGATGAGCACCGCGACGACGAGCGATAGAACTACAGGAGCATGACCAGGACGAGAAGAGAGGAGGCGTTTGTGGAGAAGAGGTGGAGGATAGTTCGAGGAGCGAGAAGGAGGAGGAACAAGTTCAGAAGGGAATCGAGGCAGGCGGCAAGGGGATTGTTGAGAAATAAGGGGCAAGGAGCCCTATCACAGGCTGCGTCCGACAAGAGCTGGACGGTCAACGAGAAGGGGTGGATCGAGGGCGGCCCTGAGCTCAGGGGGTCGGCGCACTACCCGACAGGGTTGTGCAAGGCCCTGAACAAACAATTCCTCCCCGCCCTCCCCCTCCGCTCGCTAAGGTCCCAGCATGGTTTCGGGCCTTGTCTCCTCCTCGATCGGTCCCTCCGTGGGTGATCTTTCCCTGGCCCTCGCTTCGCCTCGTCTTTCGGGCCCTTCGTCGGTCCCCTTTTCGCCGCCTCTTGCGGTTGTCGTTGCCTGGGGGGTAGCGCATGACTCTAGCCCACGACCTGAAGACGCCCTCTCCATTCCAACCCATCCACCCTGAGAAAGGCCCTCGCCAAAGTGGTCGACGAGGCGAGACACATCAAAGCCAATTAGGAAATGAGGCGCACATCCGGGCACGGAGCAAAGGAAACACCGCTTGTGTGACAATCAGTGGTCATTGGCTACGTTGCTGATTTATTTCGGGTTATCATTGTGTATTAGTATCGGTGAATCTTGGTGTGCATGTTTGGTGCTCGTCGTTTTTGGTTGATCGTCAGATGTTTCCTCTGCTCCATCGCGCCAGCCAGCTCTGCAGCAAGCTTCAGGCGAGGGCGGGCGGGGGCCGAACAGAGCAGACCGACCGACGATGGAGGAACACCAATTCCCTGTCCCAAGCCGTGCCGTGCGCATCGTGTACAGTCGCGCGCAGAGAGACGCGGCAACAAATGTTTATCTTCGGCCACTCCCAGGCTGCCTGCACATGTATAATATGATATACTGTTTGAACATAGCCTCTTCCCCATTCCCAGGAGTCGGGGGTAGAGGGCCAGCCGCGCTCGCAAGAACAAGATCCAGGGGAGGGGTGAGGATTTGCCGTCACAACTTTGTCGCCGTGGCCGTTTGCTGCTGCGGGCCGCCGTTGCTGCCGTCATCGCCGTCGTCGTCGTCGTCGTCGTCGTCGTCGGAAGGCCCCTCTTCGCCCCCCCTTTCCCCTGCGGTTTCTTGTTCCCCATCCCCTGCTCCGCATCCCCCATGCCTCCTTCCCCTCCCCCTCCCCCGCCTCCTGCTTCTCCTCTTCCTCCTCTTCCTCCTCCTCCTTTTCGTTCTTCTTCTCCACCCTTTTCACAAGTTATCGCCCTTCCTCCTCCTCCTCCTTCGTCCTCCTAGTCACATTCCCCCCCCTCCTCCTCCTCCTGCCCCCTCCTCGTCTTATTCCTCCTCTTGCTCATTTTCCTCATCCTTGTTCCTACTCCGAATCCTCCTCCTTCTGGAGCTCCTCCTCCTCGTCCGTGTCCTCGTCGGTCCTCGTCGTCATCCTCCTCCGCCTCATTCTCCTCCTCCTCCTCCTCCTCCTCCACCTCCTCCTCATCCTCCTCCTTCTCCCCGCCTCCTTCCCCTTCCAATTGGGGTTCGTGACCATGGCGGTGTGGCATCTGTTGCGTCTCCCACGGGTTTGGAGGACCCCTATTCTGACCTCGGCTGGCCATCTCATCACATCATGTGCCCTCTAGGCTCGAGGGGTGGGCGCCGCTGACGGCGGTGCCAGGGGCGCCATCCAGGGGTCCGGGCACCTGGCACTTCACCACCCCTTCCCCCCCGAGTTCCGAAGCCGCCCATTCGCCTGAACTCCGCTGGGACATCGCGCCCTCGCATCGGCGCCCAGTGCCATATGTGCGCGACGGCCAAAAACAATATTCTTTTTTCAAGAAAAACACCCCTCAATCCTTCTAATATTCCTCCTCCTCCTCCTCCTCCCTCCTCCTCCTCCTTCTCCTCCTCCTCCTCTTCCTTCTCCTCTTCCTCCTCCTCTGCCGTTGCCTCGTACCCCTCCCTCCCTCCCCCCCTTTTTCCCCTTCGCCCTCCCTCCTTTCCGCCCCTCCCCCATCCCCCTCCCTCTCCTCCTCCGCCGCCTCTTTCCGCACTCCCCTTTTCTTCCCCTCCCTCCTCCCTTCCCCCCGCCCTCTGCGCCCTCCCGTGCCTCCCAATCCATCCGAACACCGCGCCGACGGCCACGCTCGTGATGATTATACGCCGCATCCACCGACGCGTCAGTTTGTTTTGCTGCCCCGCGCGGGATCCGGTTCCACATCGGTGCTCAAGCCGACCAGGACACGCTCGCGCAGACATTACCCCCCCCCACCCGTCCCTTTCCCCCCCCCTCCCTTCCCCTCCCCCCCCTTCCCCCCTCCATGCACCCCCTGCCCCTCCCTCGGACTCTGGGATTCGTGGTCTGGACCGCCGTGCCGCGACACATTCACTCGACGACGCCCGCGCCGAACATCACATGTTAGATTTGCGTATGGCGCGCTGTGCCACTCTCTCTCTCCCCTATATAAATATACACACGGCACACACATTGAAATACTACATGTATATACATATGATCCATCTATCATTGCATATTCAATACATACACACGCACACATACAGATATACATATATATATATACGTATACGTATACGTACGTACGTACATGTATACATTCGCGCAATGAGCCTTAAAATGCGCATGTTTTAAAAATTTGCGACACATGAAATGCGCATTTTCAACAACTGATCTGCGCATTTTTGAAAAAGCTTGTTTCGAAAAAATGCGCGTATCGCTGTTGCGAGATGTCCGGGCGCTTGATATAGAAATGCGCAGACCTTCGCTTTCTCATTCAGCTGATCACAATATCAAAATCTTTAACAACAGACAAATGCGCATTTTTTCAAAAATGCGCGTTTTCATTTAAAAAAAATGCTCGGATCGAACCTCTGGGAAGCATCGAAGGGCGAGCCGCCTCCGCCTCTTGAGGCGCGCGTTGAGCTGCCCTGGCGGCAGCGGCACCTCCTCCCCCCATGGTTCGGCCCGGCGGCGCGAGCCTGGCCGCATCTGCCGCGGGCGACGCTCGCAAGAAGTCAGTCGCTGACGGCCCCTCGCACGTTCGGGCCGAAGGCTGCGACGAAACGCTGGGATCCTGAACCTTCACCTTGGAGAGGAAGCCACTGAGCGCAGTGGAAGGGGAAAGGGCGAACGTCGTCGTCGGGGGAGGCGCGCAGGAAGACAGACAGGAAAGGAAATCGTAGGAGTGCGCAAAGACAGGGTACGACGACGAAGATGATGGACGTGATGGAGATGATGTCGGTCCAAACTCCGTTGGCGCATGCACCGCCCCCTTCTCGACTCGAAAATCGCCGTCTACCATGGTGGGCGGCGCAATCCACCCGCCAGCAGCGAGCGTCGTCAAACTGTGCGACACGTGGCCTGTCGGCGGCCGCTTCAGGGCGGTGCGCTTGTGCGGGCGGCGCAGCTCCATAGTCGAATCTGGCAGGTTCACCGCGGCGCCAAGCGCGTTCAGGAGGTTGACGGGAGTCAACGGCGGAACAGCTGGGTTGTCGATGATCGCCCACTCGACGAGGCCGTTCACGCCACCAATGCCACGCGGCGCGCGCGCGACCGAGCACCTTGGCACGACCTCCCACGCCGACAGCCGTGCCAGGCTTGGAGCTCAAAGTGGGCCTCAGCCCGTGCTCGTTGTACAACATCTTCTCGTGATCACGAAAAGCCTTGGTGCCGACGACACCGTTCTGGGCAGCCGTGTCCGCCAAGCTCTCGCCAGGCGTCGCCTCGTGGCCGCTCCGCGGCCCATGGCTGCGTGCCTGGGCAACTGGTGCCTTCTGCAGAAGCTCACCGATGCTGCTGGCCTCCGCGCATGCCGCCGCAGCGCCGCTCGAAGCAGCGGGCACGCTCTCGACGACGTCGTGGCCGCGCGGGCACCTGTCGCCGGCGTAGCGCCCCTTCCCAGCGCTGACACACTTGCAGAACGTCTTCGCCGTCCTGTTCTCCCGCTGCCGGCGGTGCTTCCCTGCCTTCGCCTGCGGGGTCACGGCCTTCTTGGGCATCTCCCACTTCCGCTGCGGCTCTCGGCGGTCGTAGAAACTGGCCTGCGCTGGGTCGCGCCGCCAGTCGTCAGCCCGGAAGTCGTTCTTCTCAGCGCGGGTCATCTTGCGGTGCCCCACCTCGTCCGCGGCGCCCTCGTGGACCGAGGGGCGGGCGACCTCGACTTCCTTGCCGCGGCTGTCCAGCACGACCTCCTCGACGTGACCTTTGAGGCCGTCCTTCGGGGCGTAGTCGCCCTCCCGCAACGCGGAGTCGTGCTTCCTGTGACACTTGCGCTCCATGTCCAGCCGCGTTGCTGCTCGGTGCCCTGCTCCAGCGCGCCGCTTCGCCTCGGCGCGCCTCCGCCTGCGCAGCTTCAAGTAATTGCGCGGTGCGCGTCTGCGTGCCCGCCTGGAGATCGCGGCCCATCGGGTCGCCCCAGCCTTCGAACGGAAGTTCGCTGCCTCCGGTCGCGGGGGCCCGGTGCTGTTCTCGCAGAGCTCTCAGTTTCTCGAGGTCGGCCGTGAGCTGCCCCTGGTCTCCTTGGCGCTTCTTCAAGAAGTCCTTTGTGCGCCGGACGCCGCTCGCAATGCCGCCCACCACGGCGCGCTTGGCCATCCTCTGGAAAGCTGCGCGGCTGGTCGCGGCCGCGCGGAGGCGCTTCTTAGCGAGCCGCTCCCGGTCCTCGTCGTTGAGGACGGGCGCAGCAGGCGCCTCCTCTGGCGGTTGCTTTTCCACCGGCTCGAAGCCGCCGTCGCTGTCCTCGCCGTCCCAGTTGGGGCTCTCTTGATCAGGAGACCGCGCGCTGAGCGCAGCGCTGCGGTCCTCCTTGCAGCCCACTTGCGGCGAAGAACCAACCGTGCCGCAGAAGAACGACTCTGGTTCGGTAGATGAGACAAGTGCCGCCCCGGCCCCTGTTTCCCCCTTCTGCTGCGGCTGCTGCTGGTTCGGGCATCGACGAGGCCAGTGCCCCAGCTGGTGGCGCGTCGTGCAACGCGTGCGAGCCTCGAGAGCAGAGACCGGCTTCAGTCTGACGCCCTGCTGCGGCCGCGGGGCCAGGTGCGGCCGAGGCGGCCCTGGCGCTCCGTTGCCCTTGCTGCGGCCCTCGGGCGGTCGCCTTGGGGTCTGCCGCGGCTTGCTCTGTGAGCTCCTGGCGGAGCCGCCGGGCCACCCGCGATCGATCCGACTCTGCTGCAGATTCTGGCGAATCTGGTGGCAACCCTGGGGTCAGCCCCTCTGGGAGGCGTCTCGGGCCAGGCGAAACTGAGACAACGCCCGCTGGACATCGTCCTCGTCGTGCTCGGCCCGCAGGTCGCTCTCGTCCAAGGGGATGAGCTCGCCACCCTCGCTGTCGTAGTCCACGATGGTTTCGTCGCCCTCCGGCTCTTCCTCGGAGTCACACTGCTCGTCTACGTTTAAGAAAGTCCCCGCTTGTGAAGCCGTCGGCCTGCGGGAAAACATCCTGATAGCTTCCAGGATGTCTGTGAACCTCCAAGAGCCGCCAGTCTTGGACATGATGTGATCCTCCAAATGCCCGGGGATCTTTGCACGCTTGAGGAAGATCATGCTCTTCGGGCGGTCTGGTAGTGGGTCGCCGTAGGAATCTGCATTCAGAAAAAAACAGACCGGGCGATGTTGGCGAACTGCATCAAGCTCTGGTTGCGCTCCCTGTGAGGACCGTACACTGCTGTGTCAAAATCGTCCTGATCTTCAAACTCAGAGATGTGCCTGTGAGCCTGCCTGCCCCAAGATGTTCCGGATAGTATTTCTGGCTCCTGGGTCCTGCAGTTCCTCGTCTGGCAGGTGGTTGATCATCAAATGAACATCACCTGACAGCGCTTTCCAACAAAAAATACCCCATGCTTCGTCACTGGGATGTCCGTGTTCTGTAACCAGTGATCCAAAGAACGGCGGTACGTTCTCCATGTTTGCTCTGGGCGCAGCCCGTCCCAAGCCGGAGGTGGATCCTTGTCCACGTTGCGGCTTTGGGGGTATGCTCGGTGGTGGCCAACCTGGCGCGAGGGCGGTTCCAAGGCCTCTGCCAAGACCCTCTCCTCGCCTTGCCGCTCCCAGCGGCCGTACTGCCAGTCCCACCATCCAATGTACGTCTCCTCGGCACCGGGCGCCGAACTCGGCACTCCAGTCCTCATTGCTTCCGCCACCGCCGCCGCAGCAGCAGCAACGATTTGCTGACGAATATCGTCAGACAAGCCGCCGCGCGCTTCCTCGGACTCACTGCGAGACATGCCGTGGATCTGTCAATTCACGCTCTGGTGCCAACTGTGGAAACAATGCTATGCAATATACGATGCAATTACGCCATGTTTCTGTACGCGGCGTGCCAATAAGCTCAAGGTCCCTAAACGGCGATGGAAACAACATGTGCATGGAGGCATGGAGACACAAGCAGGGGAGAAAGGAGCACAAGACCAAGAGAACGAAAGACAAGAGGACTGCACTGCTACTCTACAGCATCGACCACAGTGATACTGGCCAGTGGGGTTGGTCTCGCCACAGATGCACTTCCATGGCGCCATGGCTGTCCCGAGACAAAATGAATCTGGACTTGGCTGCTGCTGTGAACTGCGGGCCAAGGAAGCGCCTCGATCCCGCAATGAAGGCTGACCTGTTCAGCCGCAACAAGAGGCCCTTCGAGCCTCCCCCTCAGCAGCAGACAAGCACGAAACCGCAGGGGACTGTTTCGCACTTGAGCCAAAATGGCTACGGTCCCTCCTGCTCTTCCTCCTCTTCCTCCTCCTTCTCCCCCCCCCCGCCGCACAAGGGCCGGCTAGCGAGCTATCGCCGCCCTCGGGCCAGGATGGCCGCCCCCCTACAGTAAGTGCATACCCCCTTCCGCTCCTTTTTCGAAATGATCTACCCTCAAATCCTGGCGTTTCAATTTTTTCGAGCTGGGCGTTTTCGCCTCTTTTCGGGCCCCGGGGCCCTCACATATCGATCGGGCCGGAGGAATGATGCAGAAAGATGGGGTCCAGGGTTCTGGGCGCGATTTCTTAAGATGTTGTCATGCTTTCGCTACGTCGGATCTCCGGGTGCATATGTGGGCTCCCTTGAATTTCGTATATCAGGCTTCCATGCATTTCGATGAACTCTTCTGTACCTGCCGCGAAGGTCGGAGGGTATGGGAGGTACGGGGGGCCAAGAGCAGGGCCTTGGAAGGTATGGAGGTGTTCTGGAAGGCGAGGTGGGGGGTATGGAAGTGGTGTGGAAGGCATGGAGGTAGCGCAGGTCGTATGGAAGGTGTGGAGGTGGAAGGTGGAGGTGGTACAGGAGGTATGGATGAGGGCAGGGAGCCACGGGGCTTTTCTGGCCACGGCGAGCCTCGGCCACGAGCAGCTCTCCGCCCCGGAGCTTTGAGAAACAGCCCGAAGGCCAGAGCCATTCCCGAGCCTAGGGCGGCCCTTACGGTCGGACCTGGGCCAGAAGAGCATATCTTTCAAGAACATGCTACAGAACATCCAAGGGCACCCTCCCCAGGACGCACAAGAACATGCAGCAAGCACGAAGAACACCCCAGACCCCGACGTCCTGATTTTTTCATAACAACGACTCCGGAGGTCTCGACTCACTCTCCGGGACCGCTTTTTCATCCCGAGCCGCTTTTTGATGGCCCCGAGGCACGGCAAGTGCCCCCCGACGCCCAAAATATAGAGAAACACATCTCCCGCCCAGTTTTTTGTCATGCCTCGAGGGGATCTGGGGACGCAGGCCGACTTTGCTCTCCAAACTCGGCCCCCCACGCCGCCTCCCGGCTCGGCGGCTCGTCCACGACCAGCAGCTCGGCCAGCGGCAGGAAGCGAGTCACGCCGGCGACCCGGCGGCGGACCTGGCGGAGCCCCCAGGCCCGGCCTGGCCGCACCGCCAGACGGGCCCCCCACGACAGGCAAGGAGGAAAAGAAGGAGGGGGAGGTGGAGGAGGAGGATGAGGAGGAGGAGGAGGAGGAGGAGCAGGAGGAGGAGGAGCAGGAGGAGGAGCAGGAGGAGGAGGTGGAGGATGACATGCGGAGAGCACGATCGGCCGCGCACTCTCTCCTCCACGGTGCTCCGAGCAGCTCAGCTGCCACGGGCACTGCTTCCGGGGAGTCAGATCGAGGACGAGTCCGACACGGAGCCAGACAAGTACACGCAGGCCCCCGAGGAGAGACCCATCCGAGTGCACTTCATCCCCATCGACGCAGAACACGTCGACGAGAAGATCCCATGGCAGAAACTAGTCCTCGGGGAGCACACAACCAACGCGTAGGTTACATCGAGAGGGAGGCGGGTGTGACGATGCGGCTTAATGGCAAAGGCACTGGGTCATCCTCCGTGCCAGGGCCAGTCCGCGCGGCTCAGGGTCTCGTTCGAAGCACCTGGGCACGACGCTGGCGAGCAGAGGTCGACACGAAGACCCCAAGCAAGCAGTCGTCACCCCCGCTGGGCGAGGGGGTAGGCCCCTGCCGCTGGCAGCGGCTCCCCTGCAGGGCCATGGGGTCAGGCCCACGGTCGTCGACAGCGGCACCGCGGGCGACGACCCGCCCGGGGAGTCGGCTGTGCCCAAGGCGGCCGGCCTGGGAGCCGGTAGGGCCCAGGCCGAGAGCTCCCAGGGGGGAGCGGGGAGCGGCGTGACGTACTTTGAGTTCGGCAACCACAGGGAGTACCTCCTCTGTGAGGTGGGGGAGGAGGTGGAGCCCCCCTCGCAGCGGCCACGGCTTTTCGGAGACATTGGGCCGATAGTGAAAGGAGGAGGAAGAGGAGGAGGAGGAGGAGGAGGAGGAGGAGGAGGAGGAGGAAGCGGAAGGAGGAGGAGGAGTAGGAGGAGGAGAAGGAGGAGGAGGAGGAGGAGGAGGAGGCTGAGGAGGAGGAGGAGGAGGAGGAGGAGGAAGAGGACGAGGAGGAGGAGGAGGAGGAGGAGAAGGAATTCATTGGCATGATTGCGAGTGCAGGAAAATAACTGTTCGACGGCCAGAACGGTGCCCTGACACTCCAAAAGGCAATGTTCCCAAATATTCAGCTCCGTCGTGTTCTAACACCAGTTCAGCAGGAGTCTCACGACACAGCGACAGCAGCGTCAGCAAGCCTTCAGGCAGTCCAGAATTCAAAGTTCAGTAATTGATTCAGTTGAAACAGCGGGTGGGAGAGCCTGCAAAAGACGGTCCCCGTAGGAAACTATTATCTCGCCAACCGTGGGTGGTTAAAGAGGTGAACTTCGTTGCAGGCTCTATACATGCGGCACTTCGCCACTGCACCATTGAATGCAGCAAACAGTACGCCTCGACGCAGAGTTGAAACTTCTGGGCGCTTCGCATTCCGCATCTCATCGTCGTCTCAGTTTCTTGTCTCTCCGCTTCCATTGCCGTACTCTCCTCATTTCTCATCGATCACATGCGTGGCACGCACGAGTGCCTTCTCGACCAGCCCCAGTGCGCACTTGGCGCGTCAGAGATCATCGTTCACATGCGTGGCGCGCACGAGTGTCTTCTCTACCAGCCCCGGTGCGCATTTGGCGCGTCAGGGAGTGGAGGAGGGGGCATCGGGGGCGGGAGTTGTTGGAGGAGGAGATGGTGCACCGTGGGAGGAAGAGGAGTACCCGCGAGCAGTATGTGGTCATCGACTGGATGTTGCGGTGTGGGCCAGAACGCAGCAGCGCCCGAGACGAATGGAGGCTGGAAGTAGCCCGATCGTCGGTCCGCTCCACCTCCCCATTTGCTCCGCTCCAGAGTCGGAATTTCGTCTGATTTCCGTGCAAGGGAGGCCGCTTCTTTTTGCCACCAGTCATGGTACCCTGTAGGCTTTGGGGAGCAGGAGGAGGCTACACATAGCATTGAGGAGGAGGAATACCCACGAGCAGTATCGTGTCAGCACCTTGATGTTGCGGTGTATGACAGAACGCAGCAACGCCCGAGACGAATAGAGGATGGAAGTAGCCCCGACCCTGGGTCCGCTCCACCTCTCTTTTTGCTCCGCTCCAATTTTATTTCGGTGCGCTCCACCTTCCTTTTTTGCTCCACCCCAGAGCCGGAATCTCTCATTGATTTACGTGCATGGGAGGCCTTTTTTCTGCCACCAGTCATGGTACCCTAGGCTTTGCGGAGGAGGTGGAAGATGGATTCGCATCGTGGAGGAAGAGTACCCGAGAGCACTATCTTGTCAGCCCACAGGGCCAGCATACAGCGCCAGCCTGCAGGGCCCAAATCCGACAAGAACAAATAAAACACACGCGGCCCCAGGTTCAGATGGTTAGGGGTAAACTTAACAACCCGAGGTAGCAGCCCAAGACCTGCCGATGTGGTTGCACTCGCCTGTTATTAGTTTCACGTTCCTGGCGCACTGCCAGCCTTCGCCGGCATTTTTTACTCTTGACACAGGCGGCACCCACCACTGAATCTTATAGGGTCTACTATTACCTTTGGATGTGGGGGTGGGGGGCATCTTACTAAGGTCTGTGCCGACCTCTAGTACCTGGCGGGCGCCTACTCTTTTTGCTACTCTTGTGTATGCCTCATCTGCCAGCTTTGTCCGCGGCGCCCGCCAGGCACATTTTGTACTGAAACGCGCTCATGCCTATTTTCCCCAAGCGCGATAGTTTCACGCTGAGGTTGTTCTAACGTACAAGGGAGGAGGAAGAGGAAGGAGGAGGAAGAGGAGGAGGAGGAGACACTCCGCCCTCAGGACATGTTCCAAACACCCCGCCCTGAAAACACCAGGATCGCGTCGGAGACGGGTCGGGTCGTCAACGAATCGCCCCGAACCGAATCGGCATCGGCTCGGTACGCCCGGCCCAAACGACTCGGATTGGACTCGTGGCCCCAACCGAATCGCATCGAACCGCATCGATTGAGCAGGGACCGACCGTCCTGGCATTCCCAGATGTACTACGAACTGTACTCAGAACCAAATCAGGTCCTAATAACAAAGACAATGCTAATACATAAGCCCGATGCGATGAAACAAAAAATTCTCAGCCAGAATTGGTCTAAGAACCTGTCGCGCAAACCACGACAGGTTCTTAGAACATCCTTTGGTGGGCCTATAGGCAAGCCGGGACGCTTCGCTACTGCTTGAACCGAAGCGCGCCGCAAGGGGCGCGCCGCAAGGGGCCCTGCCAGACTTGACCAAACTGGACCTGCCTGCTTGTCCCTTAGTCGGGCATGTTCCTACAGGCGGAATTCGGAGGACAAAGAATACATGGCAAAACATAGCCAAAAATAGTAGAAAAATCGTCCCCGGACTATTTCTGGACTATTTTGCAATATTCCTCCTGCAGGGGGGACATGCCCGACGTAAGTCTGGGGCCTCGGGCTCAGACCACCGAGCTGCGCGCCGAGTGCATCGTGGCGAGCGCCGCGCCCTGACGCCGCCCACCCGTGGGTAGGGGCAGCTCTCCGGCTGCACGCCGCGAGGCGCGAGGCGCGACCCTCGTCGCGCCATGGCGGGTGGCCGGGGGGGCGCACGGGGCCTCCTCTTCGAACTCAACCTCGGCCTCCTCCTCCTACTCCTCCTACTCCTCCTTCTCTTCTGCCTTTTCCTTGTCTTTTTCCACCCCTTCCTCCTCCTCCTCCTCCTCCTCCTCCTCCTCCTCCTCCTCCTCCTCCTCCGCCTCCCCTTCCTCCTCCTCCTCCTCCTCCTACTCCTCCTCCTCCTCCTCCTCCGCCTCCGAGGAGCGGCGACCAAGCATCACGCCCGACCTCTGGCGGCTGCCCGCCCCGCCCGAGCCGAGCCGAGCCGAGCTTTGTGGGCGGCAGGGGCGCCGCCGCCGCCCCCCGAGCGACAGCCGCCAGAGCGGCTCGCTGCGCTGGAGGAGAAGGAGGAGGAGGAGGAGGAGGAGGAGGAGGAGGAAGGGGTGGAAAAAGAAGAGGAAAAGGCAGAAGAGAAGGAGGAGTAGGAGGAGAAGGAGGAGAGAGTTGAGTTCCACCCTCCTCCTCCTCCTCCTCCTCTTCCTCCTCCTCCTCTTTTTCCACCCCTTCCTCCTCCTCCTCCTCCTCCTCCTCCTCCTCCTCCTCCTCCTCCTCCTCCTCCTCCTCCTCCTCCTCTTCCCCCTCTTCGCCTCCCTCTCCCCCGCCTTCCCCCCCTCCTCCTCGCGGTGAGGGCTTCTTGCCTGTATGTTCAGAGCGCCGGATGCCTTCCAGCCGTGGCGGCGTCCTGCTTCACACCTTCCTCGGGCCTGCGTGCGTGGCAAGGCAGTCTCACCACCCACGACGCCCGAATCGCTCCGCGATGACTGATTCCGCACGGGGGCGGGGGGGCGGGCGGGGAGGACGACGACCAGCGGAGGAGAAGGAGGAGAAGGTGGAGGAGGAGGAGGAGCAGGAGAATGACGAGGAAGAGGAGGAGCAGGAGGAGGAGGAGGAGGAGGAGGGGAGGGAGGGGAGGGAGGGAGAGATGGAGGGAGGGAGGGAGGGAGGGACGAGGATGAGGAGGGCAAACAGGGGAGAAACAAGCGAGAGGATGTGGATGAAGATGGGGATGGGGATGATGATGATTATGCTGATGATTATGCTGATGATGAAGATGATGATGTGGATAATGACCATGAGAGGAGGAGGAAGAGGAGGAGGAAGGAGCGAGGAGGAGAAGGAGGATGAGGATGAAGGGAAGGAGGAAGAGGAAAAGGAGGAGGGGAAACATGAGGAGGAGGAGGAGGAGAAGGAGGAGAAGGAGAAGGGAGGAGAAGGATGAGAAGGAGGAGGATGAGGATGAAGGGGAGGAGGAGGAGGAGGAACAGGAACGAGGAGCGTGAAAGAGGATGAGGAGGATGATGATGAGGAGGAGGAGGAGCAAGCATGAGTAGAAGGAGGATGAGAAGGAGGAGGAGGAGGAAGATGAGAAGCATGGTGATGCTGACAATGATGCCGTTGATGATGCTTCTGCCGCTGCTGCTGATGATGTTGATGATACTGATGAGCATGATGATGCTGATGCTGATGCTGATGCTGCTCATGATGATGATGATGATGATGATGATGCTGATGATGCTGCTGATGATGCTGATGATGCTGATGAATTTGTTGCTGATGATGCTGCTGGTGATAGTGCTGCTGCTGCTGCTGATGATGATGATGACGATGCCGATGCCAGTGACGATGCTGCTGTTGATGCGGATGATGCTGATAATGATGATACTGATAATGATGCTGCTGTTGATGCTGATGGTGCTGCTGGTGATGATGATGTTGATGATGATGCTGATGCTACTGATGTTGATGATGATGCTGATGATGATGATGATGCTGATGCTGATGATGACATTGATTATGTTGATACTGCTGCTGATGATGATGAGGAGGAGGAGGGGGAGGAAGAGAAGGAGGAGGAGGAGAAGGATAGCAATACTATCAAAGAAAAAACAATAATGACATCAGTAAGAAGATAATCGGATCATGAGGAGGAGGAGGATAACAATAATAATCCTACTAGTAACCAAATAGAGAATAATACATATTCTAATCCGAAGAGAAGATGATCGCGCGGGACGGGCCAACCCTCGCTCGAGGGGGGTGAATAATTCAGCAACTCGCTGCAGCTGACACATACGACAGGAATACTCGCTGCAACAACTGCAGGAGCACGCTTGTCGTCGCGCCGCTATGGGCTTCCTGGGGTTGCCCCCGTGCGTCCCAGGGGCCCTCGGGGGTTCAGACACCTTGGCATCTTCGTGGGGCACCTGCTGGCAGGCCGGTCTCCTAATTACCTGGTGTGCCTGCTGTAGGTGGGCGGGACTAAGACAAGGAGGAAGGGGTCATGCTTAAGTCGGGCGGGCCCCCCTACAGGCGGATTTTACGCGAAAAAGAGAATTTAGTCACAACGTGCTCAAACATATTCCGAAACTAAAAGAATAATAGTCCCCAGACTTTTTTGTTTGTATGTGAATAGATATAACAACTATTTTTGAATATTCGTCCTGTAGAGGGGCGTGCCCGACTCAAGGTCATGCCTGGAGTGGCCAACGCCACGCGGGGGGAGAGGCTCGGGGGAAGGCCCCCGCCCGCGCGGAGCAGAGGGAGAGGGGCAGAATGAGAAAAGGAGTTCCTGCCCCCACTTGCGAATGTATTGCTCTCTGCCGAGAGCAGGAGCTGATGGATGCCAATCGTTCGCCCTCTGCTGAGCCCCGCTGGCAGAACGGAACCGGCCGCAGAGAAGCACTGCAGCTCCTGAGGGGCAGCGATGAGAGGGGGGGCCAGCCAGCTCAGAGTGGGAAACATGGAGCCTCAATCTGCGATACATCGCCGACAGAGACCAGCAGGAGGCCTACGACCGCCCCACATCGGCGATCAGTGGGCGTTTGGGGGTCGATGCGGGCCCCCCACCCCCCGAGCCAGTCCCTCCTGGTGACCCTGGTCGTCTGGCTTTCGCGTCATACCTGGAAGTCTCTGGCTGCCGTTCGGGGCGATCTATGCATCCCGTGACGCCTCTCGGCGAGCTGTACTGCTGAAGCGCACCCCGAGGCAAAAAGACCTTTTAGAACCGACGAGAGCATCCGCAAACCCTGATAGCTGCCGCGGACCCCCGCACCCCCAGAAGCCGAGGAGAGACCTCCGGCTAGAGGGTGGGAAAAATACTCGTGCAAACGCAGATCCTGCAAACCCGACGTCGCCTTTCGGGCGCTGCGCCGAGGGTACTTTCAAAGTACCTCCTGCGCCCGCCAGATTCGGCGACTCCGAAGGGTGTGGCTTGCAAAGGGTGTTGTTTTGCAGCCCGCGCCTGCGGGTTAGGGGGGGTGCGGGAGAGGATCTCGGCAGAGATCTCCGCCGCGCCCCGACGAGGCTTCATCAAACCTTCGGCGCAACGTGGTGACCCCTGTAGTCCCCAACTGCGCCGATCGCAAACCACACCCCTCGTAGTCGCTGACGGACTGCCAAGCTGAACTTGCTCCTCGATGCCCTTGGGCAGCCTGCGCTGGAGCGCTGGACGGGGGGACAGCCGAGCCCGCAGCGGGGCCCTGCTGCTCGCCCTGGCTGCACGCAGGCAAGGGCCTCGGGCGAGACGGACCGCTGGTGCGCGGCTTGCCCACTGTGGCGTGCGATGCGGCAGTGGTGGCCTGCTTGGGTCTGGCCGCCCCGCGCCCCCCGAACGCAGCGCGCCCCAGGCCACTCCTAGAAGAAGAAGAATAATGATAAGAACAATAAGAATAAGCATAAACGCCACAATCATAAACTTTTGGCGCTCCGCGCGGACGTTCTTGGATCATCTTCGCTGGATCTGCGCCGCCCCTGGCGCGCTCCGCGCGCCGGGGAGAGGGGCCCAGCGCGGATCCAAGAAATAAGAAATCCGCGCGGAATGCCTAAAGTTTATGCTTCTTATTCGAGCTGCGGCGAAGGGTCGCTCTTGCGTCCTGCTGCTTGTCTGCCGACACGCTCTCCTGCCCTGCGGCGTCCTGGCACCAAGGGGAGGAGGAGGAGGAGGAGGAGGAGGAGGGGGGGAGGAGAAGGAGGGGGGGGAGGAGGAGGAGGAGGAGGAGGAGGAGGAGGAGGAGGAGGAGGAGGGAGGAGGAGGAGGAGGAGGAGGAGGAGGAGGGGGAGGAGGGGGCGGTGGATACTCTGGGAGGGGGGGGAACCTACCCCCCCCCCCTGAGAGGCGAGCTCCCCCAGGGCCATGGGGGCCCACCTCTCCCGCCCCCTCGCCCCAGGGGAGGCGGGCTGTGGCCACAGGGACAGACCCTGCCGAAGAAGCGCGTGCCCGCCGACAGCCACTGCGCGGGACTCCTCTCCTCCTCCGCCTCCGCCTCCGCCTCCTCCTCCACCTCCTTCTCCTCCTCCTCCTCCTTCTCCTCCTCCTCCTCCTCCTCTGTGTCCTTTCTGTCCTAGTGACGCGAGTGCCGCTCGGCGAAACTCGATGACCTACCTGAGAGCTCTCGGCCGCCGCCTCCGCCTCCCCCTCGACGTCGCCGTCCTCGTCCTCGCCGCTGTTCTTGTTCGCCCGAAGACGGAAAACGCCATGAACATCAATGTTTGGCGCTCCGCGCGGAGATTTATTGGATCCGCGCCAAGGCCCTACTGGCGGCGCCTCCGGCGCCGCCCCTAGGAAATCCAGGAAATCCGCGCGGACCGTCGAAAGCTTATGTTTATGCTGTTCTTTCTTCTTCTATTCACATCCTTATCCTTCCCCTCCCCTCCCCTTCGCCCTCGTGGTCGTCCTCATCCCAGTGGACTCGTCGGGCCGCCTGCAGGCAGAGGTGGCTCTGGGGGTGCTCTTGAGTGCTGGATTTCGAACGAGTATATCGGCCATGATTAGGTCGCGCGATAGCCTGCAACCTAAACCATAGACTTCGTCACGCAAGCAAGGACCGCGCCCGTCTACACTCTGCCAAGCGAAGTAGAAGGCGTCGCTGGAATGCCGTGATGATGGTGGCATCGGCGAGGACGAGCACGATGGAAATGGCGGCCGCACAGATTTCATCGCAGACGACAGCAGGGGCCCGACACGCGTCGACTTGCCAAGCATCGCGCCCCGGCTGAGGTCGGGAGGGCGGAAGAGCACGCCACCATAGATCTCGGGCGCCCGCGGTCGGCAAGTCTCCGAAGGCACCAGACCTTCAGACCCTGGCATCCGCCGATATGACTTGTTCCCAACAGTGTGCGGTGGTGCCATGCGAACAGGCCGCTGGGGCTGTCGGAGGAGATCCATTTTGGACCACGAAGGGTGCCAAGGGTGTGCCGAAACGGGTGCGGCGGTGACATGCAAGCGCAACCACTGGGGTCTTCGGTGGAGCTACCTATGGGGCCACGAGACAAGCGAAGGGTGTGCCGAAATGGGCGCGGCCATGCCATTTGAACGCAGCCGTTGGGGGCTGTCGGTGGAGCTCCCCAGAAACGTGCCACTGGTGTGCCGACATCTTTGCGGCGGTGCCGTGCGAACGCAGCCGCTAGGGCCTTCGGTGGAGCTCCCTATGGGGCCACGGAGCGTGTGAGAGGGGTGTGCTGACATGTGTGCGGCGGTGCCATGCGAACTCAACCACTGGCGCCTTCGGTGGAGCTCCCTGTGGGGCCACGGAGCGTTTCAGGGTTGTGTCGAAAGTGGCCTTGGTGGCGCATGCGAGAACTGTCGCTGGGGCTTTCGGTGGAGCTCCCGATGGTGCCACGAAGGGCGTGAGGGGTGTGCCGAAGCTGACGGCGAAGATGGTGATGAGGGCGGAAATGATGGTGACGATGATGATGATGGTGATGCTGATGATGCTGATGATGCTGATTATGATGATGATGGTGATGATGATGACGTTGGTGGTAATGACGGTGGTGATGGCGATGCTGGTGATTATGAGGATGGGGGCATGAAAAGGGGGCAGGATAGAGAGAGAGAGAGAGAGAGAGATGAGCTGGAGGAGGACGTTGGGGGGGGGGCGCGGGGTGCTGTCTTTTCAAAACGAGGACCCAACACCACAACCACAAAACGGTTGGGGGAAACACATGGTTAGCCAGCGCGGGCCCCCAAGAGTGTATTTCTAGCAATAGAGGTTGTGCAATCAATGCTGTGCAGCTCATGTTGTGCGATCTAGGTGGTGCAGCCTAGGCGGTGCACTTCGTTGTTGTTCGCAGTGGGTTATCAACTCCACAGTTTGCGCAGTCGTCCCACCCACCCCCCTGCAACATGGTTTGCAAACTTCATGCATCGGCGATTGCGTTTACTGCTTGCGCTTCGCTGCCGCCGTGCTAGCGCGCGCAAGCTCGAGCGCAGAGCGGCCAGCTAATCTGGCGCGGCCGCTGTGCCACTGACCGACTCTCCAGCGCGCCCCGAAAGCCGCGCTGACGCGCCGGAATTTGACTGAGAATCGGTGACCAGGCGGGCGCGGTATCATGCCGACGTCCACAGCGGCAGACACGATAATGATAGTAGCGATGCTGGTAACGATGGTGGCGATGACGACGGCAAGGCCAATAACGGCGCCGATGCTGATCACGCTAGTGCCGATGATGGTGTCCACGTGTCGGTGATGAAGGTTTCGCAAGGAATTCGGCATGCGCGAGCGGCCGACAGGTGCGACTGGCCCACATGGTATTCTTTGTCAGGGATCATGACACCCCCCAGCAAGCGCGCAAACGCGTTCGAATGATGTCGAAATGCGTTCGCGAGAGGCACGGTTGCTCGCATTTGAACGAACAGATTGAAGAGCCGATGTTTGTCAGATGAATTCGCAGCAACGCGCAGACTTTCCTGAAACACGAAAGCCATTATTTCGACGTTTTCGAAAAACTCAGTCTTGAAATCCTTACGAAAACGAAGGTTTTTGTTTTCACCTTTTAATTCCGGCATGCGCGCGCGAAGGCGCCCGCGTGTGGACTTTGTGGCCTCATGTTTTTGCAAAAGTAACTTGGAAAGTGGTGATGGGTGATGAACGAGTGTGCGCGCAGATGATTATCTGTCAAACGCGAGGTGGGGCTGCGAAAACGGCACCTCCTGGGATAGTACGAACTCATATTGAAGATGAGCGGTAGGGCAGAATAACTAATCTATGTGGTGCAATTGATGTGCGACAATCTACGTGGTGCAAATTATGTGGTGCAGTTAATCACTTGCTCAACTTGAAGCTGTCCTCTCCACTGCTCGCGCAGACATCCCACCCTCCCACCCGCAACTTGGTTTGCAAAACCTCTTAAGACCGACTGCGACGACACCGACGACAACGACGACGGCGACACCGACGACGTCTCCGACGACTTCGACGACGACAACGACGCCGACGCCGACGACGACGAAGACGACGACGACGACGCCAACGAAGGCGATGACGAGGGAGGAAGAAGGACGACGACGGCGACAACGATGACAACGACGACAACGACGAGGGAGGAGGGAGGACGGCGACGACGCGAACGACGCCGAAGGAGAAAGGACGGCAACGCCGACGACGACAACGACAAGGGAGGAGGGAAGACGACGACGACAACGACGACGACGACGGTGACGAAATAGAACCGACGACGAGACGCCGACGACGGACGACGACGACGACGTGGGAAGAGGAGGACGGACGACCACGGCGACAACGACGACGGAAACGACCACGACGCCAAAGAGGACGACGACGACGAACACGAGAAAACACAGAGGACGACGTAGGCGACGACGACGACGACGCGGGAGGAGGGAGGACGGCGACGACGACGACGACGACGACGACGACGACGCGCGCGCGCGCACGCTTTTGTTGAAAATCCGTGTTGCGAAACCTCAGGTTGTTGTAGGTTTTTTGGACGCACGATTTTGAAATCCTTCCGAAACCGATGGGTTTTGAAGGTTTTCGGCATACGCCCGCGACGACGCGCGCGTCTGCACTTCGTCCCATTGTTTGCAGAGGATTCTCGCGACGGCACACGCGCAAGGGCGTTCGACATATTTCGACATGCGCGCGCGCGAAGCCCGTTTAATAGCATGTTGTGAAAATCTTGAAAAAGCAATGGTTTTCTTAAGATTTCGCAAGAACTCGCGCGGAAGCTTTTTTAGCAAATCAGTGTTGCGAAACCTTGTGTTTTTGTATGTGTTTGGGAAACTCGATTGCGAAATCCTTCCGGCACCGAAGGTTTTTGAAGGATTTTGGCATGCGCGCGCGACGACGCGCGCTTGCGCACTTCGTACCATTTTTGCAATTCGTGAAAAAATGCTATGTAAGAACCACAAATGTCACCGCATAATGTTTTTTACAGGCGAACCTCAGGGGGGGGAAACCAGTTTGGCTGGGATGATATGATTTCATACTTAGGATGGACGAGTGGTCAGAATCACAAATGATTTACATACCCGAAAGGGGAACGGATAAGTCCGGGGGGGGGAGAGTCCATTCTCGTTTTAGAAAGGAGAATATACGTGGCGCTTGCTTTGTCGTGCAAGCTATGTGGTGCAGTCTGTGTTGTGCAATCTACGTTGTGCGATTTATGCTGTGCAAAATTGTAGTGCAACGAATGCGGTACGATACGTGCTGGGAAACTCATGTTGTGCAAACTATGTTGTGCAATCTATATGGTGCAGTCTACGTTGTACAATCTATGTGGTGCCATCTGTGGGGGGCAATCTATGTGGTGCAATTGATTTTTACAAATGATTTGACACATCCCACGCTCTTGCAAACATCCCGCCCACCCACCCGCAACTTGGTTTGCAAAACCTCTTAAGACCGACTACGACGACACCGACGACAACGACTACGACGACACCGACGACGTCTCCGACGACTTCGACGACGACAACGACGCCGACGCCGACGACGACGAAGACGACGACGATGCCAACGAAGGCGACGACGAGGGAGGAGGAAGGACGACGACGGCGACAACGACAACGACGACGACGAGGGAGGAGGGAGGACGGCGACGACGCGAACGACGAAGAAGGAGGAAGGACGGCGACGCCGACGACGACAACGACGAGGGAGGAGGGAAGACGACGACGACGAAACGACGACGACGACGACGGCGACGAAATAGGAGGGACGACGACGAGACGCCGACGACGGACGACGACGACGACGAGGGAGGAGGAGGAAGGACGACCACGGCGACAACGACGACGGAAACGACCACGACGCCAAAGAGGACGACGACGACGAACACGAGGAAAGACAGAGGACGACGTAGGCGACGACGACGACGACGACGCGGGAGGAGGGAGGACGGCGACGACGACGACGACGCAAGAGCACGCGCGCACGCTTTTGTTGAAAATCCGTGTTGCGACACCTTCGACACCTTGTGTTTTTGTAGGTTGTTTGGGCACACGATTTTGAAATCCATCCGAAACCGATGGGTTTTGAAGGTTTTCGGCATACGCGCGCGACGACGCGCGCGTCTACACTTTGTCCCATTGTTTGCAGAGGATTCTCGCGACGGCACACGCGCAAGGGCGTTCGACATATTTCGACATGCGCGCGCGAAGCCCGTTTAATAGCATGTTGTGAAAATCTTGAAAAAGCAATGGTTTTATTAAGATTTCGCAAGAGCTCGCGCGGAAGCTTTCTTAGCAAATCAATGTTGCGAAACCTTGTGTTTGTGTATGTTTTTTGGAAACTCGATTGCGAAATCCTTCCGGCACCGAATGTTTTTGAAGGATTTTGGCATGCGCGCGCGACGACGCGCGCGTGTGCACTCCCATTTATTGCAAGGGATTCTCGGAAAAGTGTTATGCTAGGACAAACGATGTCACCGCATAGTGTTTTTTACAAGGGGACCTCAGGTGGGGGGGAACTCGGTTGGCCTGGGACATTGTGATTTCACATTTAGGATGGACATGTGGTCAGAATCATAAACGATTTACATACCCGAAAGGGGTAGCGATAACGCCGGGGGGAGGGGTAGTGTCTATTCTCTTTTTAGAAAGGAGAATATAAGTGGTGCAGTCTATGTCGTGCGGTTAATTTCTGTTCAGGGAATTGACCACACCACTGCTCGCGCAAACATCCCACCCACCCACCCGCAACTTGGTTTGCAAAATCTCTTAAGACCTTGACGGTGGGTACCAAATGGCACTTGGCAGCGACAGCGGCGCCGACGACGACAGCGACAACGACGACGACGACGATGCCGCCGACAGCGACTACGACGACACCGACGACGTCTCCAACGACTTCGACGACGCCGACAACGACGACGACGACGACGACGACGACACCGACGACGCCGACGCCGACGCCGACGCCGACGACGACGACGACGACGATGACAACGACGACGACGATGACGACGCCGACAACGACGACAACGACGACACCGAAGACGACGACGACGTCAACGTCAACGACGCCGACGACGACGACGGTGGCGACGACGAAGACGCCGACGTCGACGACGACAAAGACAACGACGACGCCGACGAAGACGACGACGACGCCAACGAAGACGACGACGAGGGAGGAGGGAGGACGACGACGGCGACAACGACGACAACGACGACAACGACGAGGGAGGAGGGAGGACGGCGACGACGCGAACGACGAAGAAAGAGGAAGGACGGCGACGCCGACGACGACAACGACGAGGGAGGAGGGAAGACGACGACGACGACGACGACGACGACGACGACGACGAAATAGGAGGGACGACGACGAGACGCCGACGACGGACGACGACGACGACGAGGGAGGAGGAGGAAGGACGACCACGGCGACAACGACGACGGAAACGACCACGACGCCAAAGAGGACGACGACGACGAACACGAGGAAAGACAGAGGACGACGTAGGCGACGACGACGACGACGCGGGAGGAGGGAGGACGGCGACGACGACGACGACGACGACGCAAGAACGCGCGCGCACGCTTCTGTTTACAATCCGTGTTGCGAAACCTTGTGTTTTTGTAGGTTGTTTGGGCACACGATTTTGAAATCCATCCGAAACCGATGGGTTTTGAAGGTTTTCGGCAGACGCGCGCGACGACGCGCGCGTCTGCACTTCGTCCAGAAAATTGCAGAGGATTCTCGCGACGGTACACGCGCAAGGGCGTTCGACAGATTTCGACATGCGCGCGCGAAGCCCGTTTAATAGCATCTGGTGAAAATCTTGAAAGATCCATGGTTTTCTCACGATTCCGCAAGAGCTCGCGCGGAAGCTTTCTTAGCAAATCAATGTTGCGAAACACTGTGTTAGTGTCTGTTTTTTGGAGACTCGATTGCGAAATCCTTCCGGCACCGAAGGTTTTTGAAGGATTTTGGTATGCGCGCGCGACGACGCGCGCGCGTGCACTTCGTCCCATTTATTGCAAGGGATTCGTGAACAAATGTTATGTTAGAACAAACAATGTCACCGCATAGTGTTTTTTACAGGGGAACCTCAGGGGGGGAACCCGGTTGGCATTTGACATTGTGATTTCATATTTAGGATGGACATGTGGTCAGAATCCTACATGATTTACATACCCGAAGAGGGTAGCGATAACTCCGGGGGGGGGGAGAGTCTATTTCTCTTTTTAGAAACGAGAATCCACCAACGCCCAACTTGAAATTGTCCACTCAACTGCTCGCGCAAACATCCCACCCACCCACCCGAAACTGGGTTTGCAAACCCCGTGCGGCGGCGATTGCGATGAGTGCTTGGCGCTGGTTGGTGCATCTCTGCGGCCGTGCTGACCGCTGGGCACATCCCAGCGGGCATGTCACTGCGAGTCGGCGACTTGGGCGGGCGCAGTATCATGGCAATGTCGACAACGGAAGACACGATGATGATAGTAGCGATGCGGTGGCGACGATGTTGACAACGACGACAGCGCGGCCGGTGCGGGTGCTGATGCAGATCACGCCGGCGACGATGACGGCGTCCTCGGTGATGTGGGTTTTGGGAGGAGTTCGACATGCGCGTGCGGCCGACGCGCGAGACTGGCCCGCATGGGATTCGTTGACACGAACCGTGCCCCCCCAACACGCGCGCAAGGGCGTGCGAATGATGTCGGCATGCGGCGCGGAAGGCACGCTTGGCAGAATTCCATGAAACTGTTGAAGCCTATGGTTTTGTCAAGGGTTCGCAAGAGCGCGAGCGCACGTGTTTTTGAAACTTGAGGTTGCGAAGCCATGTATATTTTGTATGTGTCTTGGACACTCGGCTTGGAAATTATTGCGAGGATTTCGGCATGCGCGCGCGACGACGCGCGCGCGTGCACTTCGCCCATGCTTTTGCAAAATATTCTTACGACGGCACGCGCGCAAGGGCGTTCGAACGATTTCGACATGCGCGCGCGAAGCCTGTTTGGGCATAATTTTCTGAACATTTTGAACAACCCTATGGTTTTCGAAAGCGTTCGCAAGCGCGCACAAGTTTTTCTTGAACATCCGTGTTGCAAAACTTTGAGTTTCTATATGCTTTTTGGACACTCGACTTTGAAATTCTTACGACACCGAAGGTTTTGGACGGATTTCGGCATGCGCGCGCGACGACGCGCGCGTATGCACTTCGTCCAGTTGTTTTTGCCAGGGCTTCTTGGACACTGATGATTTTTGATAAGCGAGTGCGCGCGCATAGTATTTGTGTGCGGAGGCTGGCTGGGGGCCGATACCGCCCCCCCTGGGATGGTGTAGGTTCATATTTCGGATGGGCGATGGGGCAAAATCATAGGTACATTGCAATACGAAAAGGGGAACGGATAATCCAGGGGGGTAGTCTAGTCTCTTCTAAGGAGAGAAAACTCCGTCGTACAATATATGTGGTGCAGTCTCGGTTGTGCCATTTATGTTGTGCGACCTATGTGGTGCAGTCTTTGTAGTACGGCAGCTGTGGCACAATATATGCTGGGTAACTCGTGTTGTGCGATCTGTGTGGTGTAGTTTATGTTGTGCGGCGACGGGGCGGCGACGGCGAGCACGGAGCCGCCAGACCGACAATCAGGCCCAGACGACAGGCGGCGAAGAGGCGGCTACGGGGCGGCGACTGCAAACACGGAGCCGCCAGACCGACAACCAGGCCAAGACGACGGGCGGCGCCGAGGCGGCGACGGGGCGGCGGCGGCGGGCTCGGAGGTGCCAGATCGACATTCAGGCCAAGTTCCTTGGAAGAGAAACGAGAAGCCATAAGTGCAAACACTGTTCGGGGAACTAAGGTCCTTAGGTGCTCATGGCCGTGCTCTCACCCCTGTCCCAACTGCATCTGATCTTTCTCAGGGCTATCCGGCCGTGCTTCTCCTACTCCTCGACCAGCCTCTTCGCCTCTGCTACTGTCAGGGTGCTATGCTGGGGTGATTGGCACCCGCGGCCCAGAAGGTCCCGACCGCCTCTACGGGGGTATCTCTTCGCCCCGGAGCCGTTGCTGATGGCCCCAGGGCCCGAGAACAGGGCCCAGAGACCGAAATCGAGGAGAAACGCCCAGATTGAAAACACATGTCGTAGGCTTCGCCGCCCCGATACGCAACATGCAACCCGTAGCGTGTCGATACGGAGTTCAAACACGTAGACTTGAAAAACGTAGGTCTGGCGCGATGCATTCGCCAACGCGTGGGCCGATACGTTGAGCCAACACGCAACGTGTTGGCCCACGGCACATGCTGCGTTTCAACCAGAGGGAACCAAACAACAACATAAACGTACACTTCCGACAGTCCGCGCAGATTTCTTGGATCTGCGCTGGACCCCCCTCCCTGGTGCGCGGAGCGCGCCAGGGGCGGCGACAGAGGCGCCGCCCGGGGGCCCCGCGCCAATCCAAGATACCCGCGTGGAGCGTCGACAGTTCATGATTATGCCGTGTTTTCTGCGTTCCAAGCGGGCGTATCGAGGCAACTAAGGTTGTATGAGATCTGGGGGCCCGCGCCCCTCTAGGGAGCGCGAGGCCGCGCCCCGGGCGGCGACGAGGGCATCGCCACCCTGGCGGTCGGGAATCTGCTGACCCGGGTCAATATCCGGGCCCGGGTCAGCTGGCCTCTGCAGGATCCTGCAAGGTCCCACGAGGCCCTGCAGGATCCTGCGCCGAAGCCCGGGTCAGTAATTACAACCCTGGCCTTAGTTCGGGCATGTCCTCTTGCAGGCGGATTTTGGAGGACAGGTTCCAGACAGTCCAGATATCTTCAAGCATTGTAGAAGAAGACATGGTCGAAACGTCGTCCACAGACCATATTGTAACTAGTTAGTCTTGAGTGAACCTCCTGTAGAGGGACATGCCCGACCGAAAGCAAGATCTGGGCGCTCTGACTGACCCCCCAGGGGCGGCGACCCCCGTATCTTGAGCCCCGGGGGCGGGGGCGGGGCCGGGCCGCCGGGCGGCGAGGGGTGTGCCGCCCGCAGGCGCCCGACAGAGCCCATGATGCCCGTGCGCTCGTCTGGCCTCCGAGCTGTCTCGCGGGGGCTATGAGCTCCCGCGCCCGAAGTCCACTAGATTCCATACACGGTATGTACTGCTGCGCGGCTCGGGTCCTTCCGCCCCCCCCCCCTTCCTCCTGCTGCTCCTCCTCCTGCTCCTGCTCCTCCTCCACCTCCTCCTCCTCCTCCGTCCTCCGCCGCTCTCCTCCTCCTCCTCCTCCTCCTCCTCCTCCTCCTCCTCCTTCTCCTCCCCCTCCCTCTCCCGCTCCCCCTCCCCCTCCTCTTCCCCCTCCTCCCCCTCGCCCTGCCCCTCCTCCTTCTCCTCCGCTGCAATGTCTTTTCCTTCCCGAATAACTCCTCCCTGTCGCACCCGCAGACGTGTCCGTAGGGCGGGCTGGGCTTGCCTTAGCGGTTTGCCTTAGCGCCACGCACATTCGTCGTAAACGTTTGCAGCAGTTTCGCAGATTGGGGCGGGTCGTGTTCAAAATGCGGTTCTCGCCTTAGCGCCGCGCGCATTCGTCGTACAAGTTTGCAGCTGCTTCAAGGATGGAGGACAGGTCGTTTTCTAAATGTGGCTCTCGCCTCAGCGCAACGCACATCCGTTTTAATATTGCAGCACTTTCGAACACGGGGGACGGTTTCTTTTCAATATGTGGCTCTCGCGCGCCACGCGCATCTTCTTACATGTTTGCAGCAGTTGCAGGGGTTCGTGTGGCTGAAGTCCCAGGAATGGTGTTCAGACATGGTTGAATATTGTCAGGGTGCAACGGATATGTTGATTCGCGGTGAGTCCAAGGATTGGTGTTCTGTCGCGATTTAGGACTCCCATTGCGCATCGGTCACGTTGATCCGCGCGTTGGAGTCTCATGAGCGGTCTTCTGGCACGATTGAAGATTCGTAAGCTGTTGTCTTCTAATGGGTCTTCCCGCAGTGATAGTAAATTGTTGTAGGGACCTATAAAGAGGGAGCTTGGAGGGACAATGCATTGCAACTCATTGGTGCGCTTTGGGTTAACTCTGGTCCTCCTCCTCCTCCTCCTCTTCCTCCCCCCTCTTCTTCCCCCTCTTCTTCCAACTCCTCCTCCTCCTCCTCCTGCTCTTCCTCCTCCTCCTTTTCCTCCCCGTGTTTCTGCTCCTGATCATCCTTTCTCCTCCTCCTACAGAAAGAACTCGACGAGACAGTTGCAGGGAGTCCCGCCTCCGCCCGCAGGAGGAGGGGGAGGAGGAGGAGGAGGAGGAGAAGGGAGGAACGAAGGAGTAGGAGGAGGAGAACAGAGGATGAGGAGAAACGCGGGGAGGAGGAGGAGGCGGAGGAGGAGGAGAAGGAGGAGGCGGAGGAGGAGGAGGAGAACGGAGGATGAAAAGAAGAAACACGAGGAGGAGGAGGAGGAGGAGGAGGAGGAAGAGGAGGAGGAGGAGGAGAGGAGGGAAGGAGAGGAGGAGGAGGGAGGAGGAGGAGGAGGAGGAGGAGGAGAGGAGGGGAGGAGGAGGAGGATGGAGGAGGAGGAGGAGGAGGAGGAGGAGGAGGAGGAGGAGGAGGAGGAGGAGGAAGGAAGGAAGGGAGTAGGAGGAGGAGAACGGAGGATGAGGGGGAGAAGCGCGGAGGAGGAGGGAGGGGCGGAGGAGAAAGCAGGAGGAGGAGAACTGAGGATGAAAAGAAGAAGAAACACGAGGAGGAGGAGGAGGAGGAAGAGGAGGAGGAAAGGAGGAGGAGGCGGAGGATGAGGAGTAGGAGGATGGAGGAGGAGGAGGAGGAGGAGGAGGAGAACGGAGGATGAACAGAAAGAAACACGAGGAGGAGGAGGAGGCGGAAGGAAGAGGAGGATTAGGATGAGGAGTAGGAGGATGGAGGAGGAGGAGGAGGAGGAGGAGGAGAAGGAGGAGGGAGGAAAGAAGGAGGAGAAGGAGGAGGGAGGAAAAGAGGAGCAGGAGGAGGAGGAGGAGGAGGAGGAGGAGGGAGGAAAGAAGGAGTAGGAGGAGGAGAACGGAGGATGAGGAGGAGAAGCGCGGGAGGAGGAGGAGGAGGCGGAGGAGAAGCAGGAGGAGGAGAACGGAGGATGAGGAGAGGAAACCAAGGAGGAGGAGGAGGAGGAGGAAGAGGAGGAGGAAGAAGTGGAGGAGGAGGCGGAGGATGAGTAGTAGGAGGATGGAGGAGGAGGAGGCGGAGGAGGAGGAGGAGGAAGAAGGAGGAATGAGCAAGAGAGGCAGGAGGGGCAGGCGATCGAACACAATGAAGACTCTATTAGCCTGAACGCTCACAACGCTGAGGCAACGCTGAAGTGCGAACTTCTGCTGCGCGGGTAGGAACAGCACGGACACAAATGGGGGGGGCAAGTAAAGCGATGAGAGGAGAGGAACACGAGGAGGGTCAGAGTGAACCGACGATGCACCAACGTTGCTGCAAGGCGCCCTCCCGTTCCGAATCCTCTCCTCAGAATTCCTTTCAGCAAGTCCTCTTCACTGCGGGAAGCGCGCACCCTTGATAGAGGCGAACACTCATCTTAGACAAAAGGGTTTCCCATCGCGATGCGACGAATTAGGATAATACACCTCACATGCATATTCCATCATAGCCCCGTTTTGACATGGAACTCACAACGTCGGGTCATAAAACCAAATGTGATTGCACCCAGTAGCAACATTTGGAGAATGAACCGTCCCCAATTCTGTAGCTGGTCCACACTTCTTCACTGTCTTACGATCAGCTTTAAGAAGCCTCAAGCGAGAGACCCACTGTGAACGGGAATCGACATCCACTTGTGTACCTGCTCCACGAATTCAAATGTATGGTCATGCCACTCGGGGGAATATCAAGCGAACTCCCAATTTGGTAAAGGAGCCGCCCGCCATCCGCGTAGCTGTTAGAAACACATGAGGCGAATGCGCGCAATTCCACCGCGGACGCACCTTTTGGGAAAGACCTGCCCCTCCATCACTTTGAAAGTCGTTCGCCCTCCACACGTGCAGTTTCTGGACCTAGCCTCAGGATCATCTGTTACCCTGGCGTGGGCCCCAGACAGCTCTTGCACTCTCGACGTTCATCCTCTGTGCTGCACTATGACAAACGAGATGGCAGAGATGAATGTGCCTCCCCCCCTCCCCCCGATCTGGCATAGCCTGAGGTCGGGCCTGTCCTCCTACAGGGGGATTTTTGACGAGATGAAGCAATTCAAAATATGCCCCAAAATACTAAAAAAAAATAGTCTCCAGACTATTTTTCACTATTTATGAATATTCCCCCTGTAGAGGGACGGGCCCGACTTAAGCGCAGCCGTGCGCGACGGGCCTGCTCGGCCCCTCCTCGAGCGCGCGCGCGGAGCGCCCGCTCGCTGTGACTGTGCGGACGTGGCCGCCGTCGGCTGGCCACCCGAAGGGCCACGGGGGCCCCAGGAACACGCAGCCACCCAGAGATCCAACGCATTGAAAAAATCAAGACGGTCTTTTTCTAAATTTTCGGCCTCCAGGGGCCCTCGCCGGGCCCTGGGACCGTCAAAAAACGACTCCGGATGAAAAACCGGTCCTGGGGAAGGGGTCGAGACTTCGGGGGACCGCGTATTGAACAAATCACGACATCGGATCTCTGAGCAGGCGCCCCCCGCCGACGCTCTTCCCTCAAACTTTCGCAGCCTGTGCGGCTGGAGGAGGCCGTCGAGTGGAGCCCTGGGCCGGAGACCAAGTGGGGAGGCCAAGGCGCTCTCATGAGCTCAGGCGGCGCAGCGTCCGGCCCACTCGGGCCTCCGGTTTTCCTGCCCCGGGCGGGTCCGACTGCTTGCTCCCGAGCCCCCCCTTTTGAGTATCGTTTAACCAACCGATCCCCATCCCCAGCGGCGTGGCCTGGGCCCCACTGGCCAATCTACCCCCCTAGATGCCGTTACCTTCGGGTTTCGAGGGGTGTATCCCCAACTGGGGGGGGTAATTGAGTGGGGGTCTCGAAGGGGATGGGGATGGGGATGGGGGTCGGTGAAACGATACTGACTCTTGGCCCCCGAGCGCGCCCAGCCGACCGCGGGCGCAGGGATGGCGACCGCCCCGCGGCCGTCGGCGCGCTCCGATGGTCGGCAGCCCCCCTCGGGCCCTTGGCGCCACCGTGGGCGCCTGGGGGGCGGGGGGAGGGCCGCTCAGCTCGGGCTGGGCGAAAGGGGGGGATAGCAAAAGGGGGGTTTGAGAATCAACTCACGTAGCTGATTTTCCCGGCGCCTCCCGGCGCCGGAGGCGGCTATGTATCGAGGAATGGGCTCCTCGATGGGGCCGAAACCAGCTGCATGTAGCAGATTTCGTGCCTCCCCCCCCTTCCCTATATCCCCCCCCTTTCGTCTGGCCCGATCAGCTCGGCGGCCGTCAGCGCGCCCGGATGGTCAGCGGCCGGGCCTTCCGCGCCACGTTGGCGCCCTGGGACGACCGGGGCCCGTGCACGGGGTGCTCCCTCTCCACGCACAGGGCCAGGCCACCGGGCCGCCAGGCGGCGCGGCTGGGCTCGCCCTGGGGAGGCCCCCGCGGGCCCTGCGGCCACTCGTCCGTCTCCTCCAAGGGCTTCCTGGGGGAGGTGGGGAGGTGCCCACGCACAGCTGCCTCGGGACGCGACGCGCAACACGTGACGTGTTGACACGGGGCTCACCACGTGGACTGAGCATGTGGGTCTGGCGCGATACGTTCGCCAGCACGTGGGCCCACACGTGCCTGGCCAGCACGCAGCGTGCTGGCACGGACGCTTTGAGCACGGCACGTGCGGCGCTTCCGCGCGGGGTATCGAGTCAAGTAAAGGATACCGCTGCTCCCCAGAACTCTCCCGTGGTGCGTCCTGGCCCATATTTCGAGGCAAATGCCGCTGTGGCGACGAGGGCCTCCCCGGATGCTCAAGAAGGCTGAGAACGAGGGAAGTGTGACTCGCCATCGTTCGAACGTCCATTTCCCGTGCGTTTGTCGGTCTCGTGGTTTTTTTTGCGTGTTTTTTTGTTGGCTCGATGATCCAGGATGCTCCTGGATGGCCCTCGCCGCGATAGCATGCATACGCGCCCGAGCGATGCCATGTGCAGCGGCCACGGTGCCCTTTTCCTCCTATCCGACTCCTCCTGGCGGCCTCCTGCCTCGGCGGGCCCTCGGACACCAGCAGCCGCCACCCGCGCGCCTCGGCCTCGGGCGCGCCCAGGCACGCCCGCAGCCGCGCGCCCACCGCCGCCGCACGCTCGCCTTAGGTCGGGCAAGTCCTCCTACAGGCGGGTTTTGGAAGAAAACGAAAATTTGTCAAACCATATCCAAGCATAGTCAAAGCATAATCGAAGCATCGCCCCCAAGCTATTTTTCCCAACCCTCCTGCGTTAGGTTTTCGTTTTGAATAGAGCATTGCGGTCTCCGCCCTCTCCCGCCCCCTCCTCCTTTCCTCCCTCCTCCTTTGCCCTCTTGCCTTTTACCTCCTCGCCTCGCCGTCCTACGTCACCTTGCCATCCCTGGGGGGGCTGCGATCTGTGAAACTGTCACCACTTTCGAGGGCTGCTCGTGGGTCCAGCGGAATGAGGCACCACCCAGATTCAGATTAGACCTCGACGTCCCTGGGGGGCTTGATGTGAAACTGTCGCCACTTTCGAGGGCCGCTGGATGGTCCAGCGGAAGGAGGTACCACCCAGATCCAGACTAGATCTCGCCATTCCTGGGGGACCGCGATCTGCGAAACTGTCGCCACCCAGACCTGTCCCGCGGGGCGCTGTCGCGGGCCGCCCGTAGACCTGACGGCGCTGAGAAGTGCAGGAAGGAAGCAGGGAAACTGGCGGGCGAGCTAGGCCTCGCTCGCTTCTTGTACTATGTATGAGAAAGTTCAACCATTTTGTCAGGCGCCGCGGCGTCATAGCGCAGTCGGCGCTGCATCTTGAGCGTAGCGCCGACAATAGCAACACTTTTCGGTCTTCTCCCGTCATTTTCGTCGTCGTCCTCCGCCCCCTGCCGCCTTCCGTCTGCTGCTGCCGCGCTGACAATTGCGGCCCCCCACGCGTCCTTCTCCTGCCATTCGTTCCCGCCCCCATGTTCTCTTCAAGCCTGGGCCCTTGCTCCTCGTCCTTATGTTGTTGTCCTGTGAACCGTGCCACACGAGCGCACCCCGTGTAGCTTGCACACCGCAAAACGGCTCCTGCACTGTCGTTGTTCTGGCAAGTTTGGGCCAACTCCTCTTGACACTTCATGCAAATGGGTTGGGTACGTCGCAGGGTATTTTTCAAACTGTCTTCGAGCATTCCTCCTGTAGAGGGACATGCCCGACTTAACGCTCGCCTGCGCGGATGGGCAGGAGCAGCGGGTGACCGAACGCCCGGCCGCGGCGCTCCGCGTGGAAGACCTCCACCAGCGCGGCGGCCGCGGGCGCGCCGCCGCCGCCCGCGCACTCCGTGCCCGCCGGCTCCGCCGTCTCCGCCGCGCCGCCGCCGTCCAGGTCCTGGGCCCAGGCCCCCTCGAGTCGTGAAACACGACGGGCAGTTTTTCGCTACTCTGGGCCTCTGGGGGGACCTCACTGGGCCTCGGGGCTATCAAACAAGAGGCTCAGGATGAGAAATCGGTCCCAGGGAGTGGGTCGAGACCTCCAGAGTCGACGTTATGGCAAATCATGACGTCGGGGTCTGAAGGGGGGGGGACCAGGAGGTATCGATGTACCGCTGCTTCCCCGGACCTCTCCCAGGGTGCGCTCTGGCCAGGACTTCGAGGCGAGTCCAGCCGTGGCGGCGAGGCCCTCCTGGGGGGGCCAGAAAAGGGGAGACCGATCGGGGATCTACTGACCCGGGTCAATCCAAACCCGGGCCAGTCAGGATTTGCAGGGTCCTGCAAGATCGGCGGCGCTCTGGCTGACCCCCAACTGCATTGGGCTCCGTCTCGAGGCTGCCGAAACGAGGGAAGGGCAGCGGTGTCGGTCCGCTGAGATCCGACGCAGCGAAAAACATGCAACATCGTAGAAAATCACGCCTGGAGCCCTAGACCCTACCTGTCTGCGCTGTTTTCCGAGCAAGGTCGATCTGGGAGGGCACCCGGGCCCGACAAAAGGCGAAAACGCTTGGCTCGAAAAAATTGGTCGGGGGCGCGCAAACATGGATTAGCGATCCATGGATTTGGCGCGCCGTCGCCAAATCCATGGATCGGGGGAGGTACCCTCCCCAACAATGCGGCCGGTGCCGCCTCGTTCGGCGGCGGAAATCCGCGATTTCCCATGGAAGCGGGGCCCGTCGCTAATCCACGCCCCCATGATCCATGTCTTCGATCGCCTGAATGGAGACGCCATGATCTCAGGGTGGCCCCCTCTCCTCCCCCCCAGGCCCCCGACGTTCTGATTTTTCCATTGCGTCGACCCTCAAAGGTCTCGACCCATTCCCCGGGACCGGCTTTTCTTCCTGAGCTGTTTTTTGACGGTCCCAAGGTAAGGGCCCCCAGGGGCTGAAAATAGCAAAACCCCCCCCGTCATGATTCTTTCATTCCCCGAGGGGGTCGGGGTCCAGCTCCACCCGCAGCGCGGCGTCCAGGAAGTTCCCGCCGCGGGCGCGCCACCGCGCGGCGGGCGCCGGCCGGCCCGGGGCCGCGGCGTCCGCCCCTGGCCGGGCCGAGGCGTGCGCCGCGCGGAGGCGGCCGCGCGCGACGTCCAGGAGGCGGAGCGGGGGCAGCCCCTCCTCGCGTTGGCTGCATGCAGAGCTCCTCCTCCTCCTGCTGCTGCTCCTCCTCCTCCTCCTCCTCCTCCTCCATCCTCCTCCTCATCTTCCTCCTCCTCCTCATCCCCTTCTCCTCCTCTCCTCCTCCTCCTTCCCTTCCTCCTCCTCCCCCTCCTCCTCACCTCCTCCCCTCCTCCTCCTCCTCCTCTTCCTCCTCCTCTTCCCCCTCCTCCTCCTCCTCCTCCTCCTCGTGTTGGCAGGTCTGCGCTGGATCGGATCGTGAGATCGGCTCGGGTCGAGAACGGATCGAATCGCCAGCGAATCGTCCCGACGAGTGGGATCGGTATCGGATCACCACGCCCCGCTTCTGGCTGGCCCTGGCGGATGCTGGTGAATAGAGCCGGATCGCATCGAATTGGAATCGCGGCCCCAGCTGGCGAACGGAATCGCATCGAATCGGATCGTAGGCGGCCCTCGTTGACGGCGCGCAGAGGGGGGTAGGGGGGACGGGGGGGGGCTTCCGAGAAGGAGGCTGCCTCTCCGAAGACGCCGGACTGACATCTGCAGCCAAGGCCCGCGCCGCCCCACATCTGCAGACGAGGCCCGCGCCTTCTGGGAAGCCGGGGGTTGCAGGAAGCCTTCCCCCCGCGCCCTGCCCCCCCTCTGGCGGCCCCTCCTGCCGGCGGCGCAGGGCCCAGAGGCCCCCCCGTGCCACGAGCAAAACACGGCGCGGCAGGGTTTTGGCAATCTTCAGTCTCTGGGGGCCCTCGCCCCCAGGGCCGTCGTTTTCTGTGCTTATTATACATGTATCAAACAACAGTTTGTTTATGCTTGTTTTTCTCATTTTTTGGTATAAGCATTCCCACTCAAGATGGCTCCTTGACCACCTCGTTTCGAGCATGACGGCCAACCCCTAATGGGGTTGGCCCGCACGAAAAAAGGAAGACCCCAGCGGTGACTTGCACAGCAAGACGCCCCAGGTGCCAGAGAAAGACCGCTAGTCCGAATCGCCAGAGGAACCCTGACCGACACGGGCAACTGGTCCCGTGGAATGTCGGGCCAAACGAAAGGGGGGGATAGGGAAAGGGGGGGGGGTACAAAATCTGCTGCTTGCATCTGGTTTCGGCCCCACCGCCGGGCCCATTCCTCGATACGTGGGCGCCTCCCAGCGCCAGGAGGCGCTGGGAAAATCAGCTACGTGAGCTAATTCTCTACCCTACCCTTTGCTATCCCCCCCTTTCGTTCCCCCCGAGAATGGGTCGAGACCTCTGGGGGTCCACGTCTGGGGGTCCACGTCCGGGGGACCTCTCGTTGAGAGCTCAGCGACTTCTGCCGTCCCCCGTCTCGCGCGGGAGCGGCCACGATCTGTTCCAACTTTCCCTGGAGATCTCTGGAGGTACTTGGATTTGCCAGGAGGTGGAGCGGGGGCGACCCCTCCTCCTCCTGGCGGCGTAGGGGTGGGGCCCTGAGGGTGGGGTCCTACTTGGATCACCGCGGGGTACTAGGGGATAGAGGGGGGCGGTTATTGGTGCATGCTAAGGTGAATTATACCTGGCCTGACCGCACTAGCCTATAAGTGCGCTGCAAGTGTCCCAAGCGGCCTCACTAGATTAACGAGGCCAGATATAACCCACCTCAGCGTCCACTTATACCCACCCAATTTCCAAAGCAACCTCCGCAGTGATCAAAGTACACTGCCCTGGAAACGAAAAGCACCTGCTTCGCTTATCTTTCGGGTTCGTCGTCTTCGGTTGTTCGCGATGTTCGGCCTCCAAAGGCCGTTTTCGGGCCCCGTGGCCGTCAAAAACGGACCCGCGATGCACAACTATCCTCAGGGAAGTCCCCCAGATATTTGTTCGGCACAACCTGAAGGAGACGCATTACTTTTCCAAGGGGCTGTAAAGGAGTGGATCGCAAGTTGAACCATTATTGCTTGAGGTTCTCGTCCTTGAGGCCCCCATCCCTCAGGGCTTACGGTTGGAGTTGGCAAAGAGGTCGGAGCTTGATGGGCCCTGAGGAAATCGGACGAGACGGGGGGATAAGGACAAATTCGCTCAAAGTCGGTCTCTGGACCCTTCCCACGAAATTCCATCCTATGTAGTTTTTCGCTCCAGATCCATTTTTGACGGTCCTGGTGTCCGTAAACGGCCCCCAAAGGCAGAAACAAGCAAACTACCGATTTGAATCCAGCACCTCGAACCTCGCCCCCGTCCTGCTGGCCGGAACCGGCGCTGGGCCACCTCAGACCCCCAGCCAGCTCCACGTTTGAGGTTCTCGTCCTTCGGCTGCAGCGACCCTACGCAAGGGTGGCCTTTAAAGATTGGTGTGCGGCTTTCGGAGGGGCTCGGGGAGACCAAACCCGGGCGCGCAAGCCGTTGCTACCGCATCGCGTGCAGCGATCGGGGGGCCCCAGCGGGCCAGCACCATGGGCAACTCTGGCGAACGGTCGCTCCTGCGAGTCGGCGGGTCCTTGGTGCCCCCATTCCTCAACCCAAACCCCCGACACCATGATTTTTTCATAACGTCGACTCTGGGGGTCTCGACCCCTTTCCCGGGACCGGCTTTTCATTCTGCGTCGTTTTGTGACGGCCCCGAGGCCTGGTAAGGGCCCCCAGAGGCTCAGAATAGCGAAAAACCTCCCGTCGAGGTTTTTTCATGACTCGAGGGGGTCTGGGTCTGATCCTTCTGAGAAGGCCAGACCCATCTGCAGGAAGGCGAGAGATGAGGGAAGAGGAAGAGGAGGAGGAGGAGGAGGAGGAGGAGGAGGAGGAGGAGGAGGAGGAGGAGGAGGAGGAGGAGGAGGAGGAGGGGGAGGAGGGAGGAGGGAGGAGGGGAGGAGGGGGAGGAGGGAGGAGGAGGGAGGGAGGAGGAGGGAGGGGGAGGAGGAGGGAGGAGGAGGAGGGAGGAGGGAGGAGGAGGAGGAGGAGAGGAGGAGGAGGAGAGAGGAGGAGGAGGAGGAGGAGGAGAGAGGAGGAGGAGGAGGAGGAGGAGGAGGAGGAGGAGGAGGAGGAGGAACTCGAGGGGGCCTGGGAGCGCTCGGGACCCCACCTCGAGCCCGCCGCTCCTTCGGCGGCGGCAGGCCCGCCGGCAGCATCCGCGCCAGCAGGCCCGGGTTCGCCGCCAGGTGCCGCCCGGCCAGCTCCAGCACCTCGGCGGGGTCGACCGCGGGGCGCCCCGTGACGGCGCCCACGTCCGCGCCGCTCTCGCTGTCCTCCGCGGGCGGCGGCCGCATCCGCGTCCGCGGCCTCGCGGTCTGGACTCCAGGGCGCGGTCCCCGGCCCCCCGCAAAGTCACGGACATTCTTCCGCAAAAAAGCAGAGTCATGGACAACAAATCGCGGAGGGAAGTTCTTCTTCGCTGTCCTGCGCCTCTGCAGCCCTCGCCAGGCCCCCGGGGCCGTGAAGAGACGACTCGGGACACGGCAAGCTGGTCCCGGGGACATGGATCGAGACTTCCAGAGTCGACGCTATGAACAAATCGTGACGTCGGGGGTCTGGGGCCCGGGGGGCACGCTCCGCGCGGGGCACCCGCGGAACAACCGCGCCCAGTAACTCCGCGGCGTCGCGGCCCTGGGGCCCGGCCCGCGAGAGGCCGCGGATGCGGCTCTATTTTTGTTCGCCCGCGGGTGGTCCTGGTCGTCGTCGCCTGGCGCGGCGGGCGCTGGCCGCTCTGGCGCAGGGCCGGCCTCCTCTTCAGAGGTCCACGACGTTTGTTCATCTGTTTTATTTGTTGCTGCTGCTGCTGCTGTTGTTGCTGTTGCTGCTGTTGTTGTTGTTTCTGCTGCTGTTGTTGCTGTTGTTGCTGCTGTTGTTGCTGATGTTGCTGTTGCAATGTGTTTTGTTTCGTTTGTTTGTTTGTGTGTGTTTGCGTGTGTGTGTGTGTGTATCCGCGTGCTTGTTTAGCATTGTTTCTTTTTTCCATGCGGGCCCCCCCGGAAGTCTCGACCCCCTCCCGGGGACCAGCTGCTCGTCCCGGATCGCGCCTGCGCGGCCCTGGGGGCCAGGCGAGGCCCCCCTTGGATCGGCGCGGGGGGGTTGCTTCAAGGGGATAAGGGGAGGGGGGTCGTAAGTGGGTGCTGAGTTGGTCACACATGGGTGCTAGTCTATGACTGGGTTCCGAGTGCCACACGTGGCAGAAAAAAAAGGGCTCGGTCATTTCGCTACGTGGCCCAATTACCAACGAGCTTGGGCCAGAAATTACTCACTCCCTTATCACCCCCCGCGCCGATCCAAGCAGTGCCCGAACATTCAGACACACTTGGGCCTTGCGTTTCTCGTGACGTCGCACGCATTTTTTTACGCCGCGGCGCGGCGGAGGCGATCCGCTCGCGCGTCGGAGCGGGGCCTGGGCACGGCTGCGCGATGGAGGGGGGGGAAGGAGAGCGGCCGCGGAGGGGGGGGCGGGGAACCGAGCGCGGAGGCACTCTCATGCAGCACGGCTGCGGCGGGCGCGCGGGTGGCGGCCGGGCTGCAGGGCGGCCCCTGGCAGCTGCCGGGGAGGGCCAGCAGCTGGCGGCCAGCAGCCGCAATGCGGGCGGGGCCTGGCAGGTGGAAGAGCGTGAGCAGCGGGCGGCTGGAGAACCGGGACGCCCGGCGGGGGGGAGGCAGCCGCGCGGACCGGCGGCGGCCAGGGGCGGGTGCGCTGGCGCTGCAGCAGCTGCGAGAAGCTCAAGCGGCGGGCTGCGGGCGGGTCAGCGGCCAGGCCGCTGGGCGGATGGCCTGGCGCACGGGCGGGGCCCCCGCGACGGGAAACGAGGGGCGGGCCCTTCAGGGGCCGCTCGAATGTCTTGCAAGCCGTAAGGCAAAAAAGGGAGGCGAGCCGCAACGGCGGTGGCCCCGAAGCGGTGGCCTCCCATAATTACCTCGGGCGCCAGGATTTTTTCAACACGTGGTCCCCAGAAACCCCGGCCCTTCCCACAGGACCGGTTCAGCATCCCATGGAAGTCGTTCTTTGACGGTCCCGGGGCCTGGTAAGGTCTTCTAGAGGCCGAAAACGGCGAAAAACCTCTTGCCCTGAGTTCTTCACGACGCGAGCATGTCTGGGGTTGGGGGTCGGGTCGGGGATCTACTGGCCGGGGTCAATCCAGCCCAGATCATGCGAGCCCGAAAAATTTCGGGCTCGAGATGAAATTACCGAGACCGACCGTTACCGCTGAAATTTCGGGCGCGGTCGGTCGCGCCTGGTAACGGTGGGAGAGCCAATTTCGGGCGCGGTCGGTAACGATACTTTTGTCAGAACAAGCCTTCCGAATCTGACAAACGAACCCTCCGCGACCGACCGCGACCGACCGTTACCGACGATACGTATTTGCTTACATGAGTCCATATCTCTCCACATATCTACATATTTATATCATGCGTGAGTGTACACATACACACATGCATACATACATACATTCATACCTACATGCGTATACGCATGCATACTTATATACTTATATGCATACATATTTTCGTACTAACATGCATGCATGTGTGCACGTGATCATACAAACGTACATGTATACACAAACACACATGCCTACATATACCGACATGCGTACATATATACGTACATACGTTCATATCTTAATACGTACACGCATACCTATATACATACATATATACAGACATGCATGCATGCATGCATGTATACATACATACACACAAATACATACATACATACAAACATACATACATACATACAAACATACATGCATGCATACATACATACATACATACATACATACATGCACGCATACATCATACATGTATGGTTACATGAATTACATGCATACATACATGCATGCATACGTGCGTACATGAATACATACGTACCTAGATACATACATACATGCATACGTACATGCATCCGTACATACCAACGCAGGGGAGAGATAAGGGTAGTTGCGTATGGGGAAGGGAGTGCGGAGGGGAAGGGGCATCGGGCAGGGGGGAGGAGGAGGAGGAGGAAACGAAGAGGAGGAAGGGAGGAGGAGGGGAGGAGGAGGTGACCTGCGGTGGGCATACCCGATCGGCGTGGGACCAGTGGCCCTCTACTCATCCTCGTTTGCCTTGTCCTCCTCCTCCTCCTCCTCGTCCTCGCGATGCCGTTCACTTCATCATATCTCGATTGTTGTCCCTCTAGGTCCTCTTCCTCCTCATCATCATCCTCCTCCTCCTCTTCCCCTACCCTGCCTCCTCCTCCCCCTCCTGTTTCTCCCCCTCCCCCTCCTCCTCCTGTTCCTCCTCTCTTGTCCATCTCTTTCTCCTCTTCCCTCCTGCTGCAAAGGCGGCCCGCGATTTCTTGCGAGGGCAAGCCCGCCTCTTCTGGAGGCGGCGCGATCCGCCTCGGGATCCCGCGGCACGACGCGCGGGGTGCAGCCACCACGGGGGGAGTGGATGAGAGGGGGTGGATCATCGTCGTCATTGCCCTCGTCCTCGTCCTCCTCGTCCTGGTCCTCCTCGTCGTTATCCTCATCTTCCTCCTGCCTCCATCCTCCTTCCCGCCCTCATCCTCCTCCTTCTCCCCCTCATCGTCATCATATTGGCTGCAGCTGAGGGGCGGGGGGGGGGGGGGGGGGGGGCGCAGCCAGCGTGGCTGGGGGAGGGGGAGGGGGGTGACTTGGGAGAAAAGAGACGGAGGAGGAGGAATCGGCTGCACGCGCGCCTAGTCCAGGCAGCAACGCGTAAACTCGAGGTCCGCCACCCCGCGGGCAGGCCAGGCGCGCAGAGAGAGAGGAAACGGGGCGGGAGAAGGAAGTGGGGGAGGGGGGGGGGGGGGAGGGGGCGGGGGAGGGGGGGGGGGGGGCGAGGCCATGGGTATAAAGAGGAGGAAAAAAAAGGAAGGGGGGAGGGAGGAAAGATGAGGTGGAGGAGGAAGTGCCTCATCATTCCCCTCCTCCCCTCTATCCTCTCTCTTCCCTCCTCCTCCCCCCACCCTCCTCCTCCTCCTCCTTGTCACCCTCCTCGTCCTCACCCATCATCCCCCATCCCCCCATCCTCACCTTGCTCCTCCCCCCATCCCCCTCCTCTCCCTTTTTTGCCTAGACTCGAAGCCCCAAGCGGTTCATGGACGGAGTCCTCGGCATGCCTCCCGCACCTAATCCTCTCAGAGATTTTCGCGCATACCATGTTGATGGGGGTCCCAGTGGCACACCCGCTGCCAACCCGTGTAATGAAGCGCATGTAGTCTTCGGGCTGGTAGCACCACGTAAAATGTGGGTTCACGGCGGAACAACGAACCACATGAAATAAAAAAATGTGTTTTTTGACCACACTATACTTCAGCCTGGGCCTGTCCTGGTTGAACGACCTCTCTGAGAGGTACTGGTAGCAAGTCAAGTAGTTATCGGCCGACTCTACAAGGCGGTCACGATCTGGGCGCGAAAGGATCATGTCCCCAGACTCAACGATCTCATACATGTTTAGCAGCGACTTGAACTGCAGGACGCGAAGCTTCTTACATTCCGAGCCGTCGTTATATTCCTGCGATAGCTTCAAGCATACCTTAATCAAACCTCGGGCCTGTGCCGCCTTGACGACCTTAGCAAGGGTCGGAAAATTCTCATGGGGGGCATCGAGGTCCACCACAAAGAGGCCGATCTTGAACGAGCCCAGCCGATGCTCCACACCCTCTTCTGAATACAACTCCTGGATGCGGTGCCATAAACGCTCGACCCGCTGAACCCTTGGCCCGTCTGCTTCTTCGAATACTATTTCAAAGAATAGGTTAGCTATGCTATGCCCCGCACAACCCAAGTCCATTGTATGCATCCAGTCCAGTGCCAAGGACGCGAGGCTCACGCCCCAAATCTCGAACAACGGGTGCTCTATTCTGTACTCACGGGAATGGTGTCTCCAGTGGTGCGGGGAGTCCCCGTTGAAGTTGTTGTAGGGGTTGGTAGTTTTGTTGCATGGGCAAACCCAACAGAAATAATCGCTCCCAGAAGCGGGAGTCCCCAGGTAGTTAGAGAAAAACTCTAAATCGCCGAGCACGGCATAGATAAATGCTCTGCACCTAGAATCACGATCCGTCAACCACTGCCCCGCCAGCGACTGCCGACCTGGGTCCAAAGGCCCACCATCCCAATCCGACTCCCTCGGGGCACCGAAGGACAGCAGGTGGCACCTTACCCTCTCACTGCCCCTACCAATCCTGCTCGTCCCCGGCGCATCCCGCCTGCCGCCCTTGCCTGCCCTATCCACCTAGAGAAGGCTCTGGCCGCGAGACGGCTCGGGCCGCCAGAGGTCGCGCAGGCCGGCGCGGGCTACAAGCGGCGCCAGCAGACGCGGGGGGGGCGAGAAAGGTGAGCGAGAAAGGACCGATACATTAGACACCAAAATCGTGCCCCTCCTCCGCCTCCTCCTCCCCCTTTTTCCTCGCTCCTCCTCCTCCTCCCCCCTCCCCTTCCCCCGCCTCCCTCCTCCCCCCCCTTCGCCCCTCCCCCTCCCCCCCTGCTCCTACTCCTCGCCCTTCTTCTCCTTCAAGCCATTCTGGGTCCTACCCAAGCTATGTGTATGGTCGGCACAGCCGAGATATTTCTGGTTGGGTGTTAACCTGTTGCAAGTGAGTTGAACGACCATTTAAGTACCTTCCATGCGTGAATCAGAGTACCGTTCCCGTCGTGCTTGGCACGCTTGGCAAGCGTGGACATGGGCCAGGACACAAGGTTCATCGTGAGGCTTTTCGTGGATCCACGCGCGAGCAGCCCTGTCATAGATAAAGTAACCAATGAGTCTCTCGTGAGAAATTCGGCGCCATCGCCATGGATTCTCACAGGTATACACGAAGATTCTCGGTCCTTGACCTTCCAAACGGGGTGGTCCTGTAATCGCGGGTCGCCCCTGAGAGTTTTATAATGGTCTGGGCCGCGTTGTTTCATGCTGCCGTGGCCGAACAAGGTGCTACCCCATGCGTTATGTTTGCACATGTGCTACAAGGGTTGCAAACCCTCTACTTGCAATCCTTTTCCATTAAAAAAAATAGGGAACAAAAAAAACGTGTCCTGGATATGTTCTCCCAGAAGGCCCCCAAGCCGCTGGCGCCGAAGAGCTCGTGGAATTCCGAGGGGCACCTGTGGCGCATCGCGCTGAACCGTTCGTGAGGGAGGAGAACTGAACACGTGGCCTCCGTGAGCCTCGTGGTCTTGGGGTCGACGCATGACACCGTAAAGTTGAAGGGGTCGGGTAGCAGGCTTTTGCCCATCATCTTCCGCAGCTGCTCGTGGATGTTCCCCGGGTAATTGCCATACTGGCCTAAGGAAGCGAGCTTCCGAACCTCAGGGTGGGAGAGCCCGCCCTTAAATGCTGCGTGGGCTATCTGTTGGACCTCTGTTGCAGGTTTCAAGCCCCATGACCAAGCTTTCAAGAGACTGGTGCCTAAGTTGGAGCATTCGTTCTGTAGGCCTTCGGGTTCGGCAGGCCCTGCACCGCCCCCGTCGTCGTCGTCGCTGACGAACGGGGCGTCATCTACCACGCGACGCTTCTTACCACGCTTGGGCGGCATGGGGCCCGACGCGCCACGGGGCCCGACGCGCCGCGAGCCTCGAAACTCTCGAGCCCAGGCTCGTCGATGGGATATGCGACGCTTTAAATAAGTGCTAGGATACGTGGCAATACAACTAGGAGAGAGAGAGAGGGGGAGAGAAACATGCGCATAAAGCGCCCTGGTGCGATCTCGGATGCCGAGACCGTCGCTAGCCTCGCAGAGCGCGCCGTGCGCTTGAAGCCGCGCGACTCGGTCCGAACGTCGCTCGCGCCGACGATCGCTGAAGGCAACGCTGCACGGCAGTTCACGACGCGGGGGGGAAGACCAGGGCCGCCAACGCAACCAGGATGCAACTAGCTTCGCGCCAAAAGTAGCGAACCGCGCGCCGGGGTGCGTCGGCGCAAATCAAACCTCGAAGAGGGAAAAGCCGCTGCGTTGGTCGGCTGGTGTTTCTCTTAAAGAAGAGAAACGCCAGCCGACCAACGCAGCGGCATCTGCGACTAGCAGCGTTACCTTCAGTTCTCAGGCTGCGGCCCCGTTCACAGAGAAAAAAACACGCTCGCGTTGGCGCCTCCCTCGCGCCCAAGCGCCTGTCTTGCGAGCCAGGCCCGTTACCGTTTACAGTTGCGCTCCTTGGGGCATCCGTCGTTGACCAAATTCTTGACGCTTCGCGTATCCCCGCCAGCCCACCCAGAATTGATTCACAATTTTCTCGGGCCCCCTTTGGGGGCTATCTTGAACCATGCTCGGCTATTGGCTGTCGGAGGGTATCTTGAACCATGCTCAGCTATATTGGGCCATCTTGAGGCTGTCTTGAAGCTTCTTGGAGGCATGCTGGGGGCGATCGTGGGCGATGCTAGGCTATCTTGGGTCATGTTGAAAACCATATTTGCCTATCTAGGGCCGTCTTGGAGCCATATTGGGCCAAACAGGGCGGGGTGTAGGGTCTTTGGGAAGAGACTGGGGGAAGGGGGGGGGGGGGCTCTTGGGGTTATCTTGGGCAACATGGCTCAAACAGAGGACGCCGCTCGATCGCATCGCCCCCATCGGATGCTCTCAAACGGCATCCTGGGGCCCTCTTGGAGCGCTCTTGGCGATCTTGGGGCCTTCCTCGGCCTTCTTGGGTCACTCTTGGGCCTCGCGTGGGCCGTAGTGGGGCCATCTTGAGGCTTCCGGAGCCCATCGGAAACGAAAATGCGAGAATGTCAGAAACATTTGTTTTCGCTTGGCTGTTTAAAGGCGTTGGCATCTTGGAAGGCGCCGTGGAGGGCTCGGAGGGCACTGGGATTCGTCTTGGGGCTGCCTTGGGGCCTTTTGGGGGTCTGTCGGAGGCTACCCATCTTGAAGGAGCATGGGCCATATTGGAGGCCATCTTGCGACTTCGAAGCCCTCTGGGGGCCTTCTTGGGCCATCTTGGACGCTGCGGCGCCTCCGTCTGACTGACGCCAGGGTGACGTCAATATGACGTCAGACTGACGTCAGACTGACGTCAGTATGATGACCGCGCCTGACGTCAGACTGACGTCAACCTGACGTCAGTATGACGTCAGACTGACGTCAGAATGACGTCAGTCTGATGTCAGACGCGGTCACCATACTGACGTCAGTCTGACGTCATATTGACGTCATACTGACGCCAGACTGACGTCAGACTGACGTCAGACTGACGTCAGACTGACGTCAGACTGAAGTCAGACTGGCGTCAGACTGACGTCAGACTGACGTCAGATTGATGTCAGACTGACGTCAGACATGCTGAGAAATATTGGCGGCAGACCCCGAGTGCCAGGGCCTCAGAAGTCTTTCACCTGAGCAGCTTGAGGCGGTTGGCAGAGCTGAAGGCGCCCTTCGCCGTGACCAGCAGCTTCTTGGCGTCTGGGATGGCGATGGAATCCGCCAGCAGCAGGGCCGAGGTCTCCCCGCTCACAGTCTGGATCGCAGACAGCACCTTCTGGATATATATATATATATATATATATATATATACAACGCGTCCGACTGTGTTTTGGTAACCTTAAAACGTCCTCTCCTCCTTCCAACTTGCTCCTCCCATGCTCCCCTCACCATCCTCCCCCACCCCCTCCCATCGCCTCCACTCACCTCTCGTGGCGCCTCTCGCGCGACCACCTCCCTCGTCATCATGCCTCGGCCCCCCGTGGTCACAGATTTCGCGCGCCCTGGGAACTCGGGATCGAACTTGTCCTGGAAATTCCGAGGTACCTGGGTACTATGAGTGCTCTGAACACTCTGAGGTGGTCGGGGAAGCGATGGGAACCTTGAGGTGCATGGGGGGAGGAGGGAGGCAGGGAGGGAGGAGAGAGGAGGAGGGGGGAGGGAGGAAGGATGAGGAGTGAGGGGGGATGGAGGAAGAGGAGGCGAAGGAGGAGGAGGGGAAGGCAATGCCTTCATGGCCTCCTTCACTCCTTCGCTGTACACGGGGGGGCGGGGGGGGGGGGGGGGGGGGGGGCGCCTGGCAGCGCGGGTGACCGAGACGAGCGCCGTGCTGGTGTCCTCTCGGGTTGTGGGCCAAGGGGAAACCCAAGCGACTCAGCGCCCACAAAGCATTTGCCCTGGAGATTTTCAGAGAAACGCCATGGGGCCCCGAACGGAAAACCTTGCCATCGTCTTCAGGAATAAAAAAAAACCTGGCTGGTATATCACTGACTATGCTTCTGAACAGGTTCTTGGGGCCCCAAACGGGACGAGCGGACCCCAATGGGGCTCGGTTCTATTCATAACATAAGGGCGGTGGTGATGCGGCGAGCGCTCAGGCCAGGTCTCCTTGCAGGCCTCATGCATAGTGTTGATGTTCGGCAGCGCGTTCTCCTTGAATGTGGCGCTCGAGGTGCCGATGGCCATGACGGTCTGGATCGCCTTGAAAATCGTCTTGACCTCCTTCTTCATGCTCGAAGTGACCTCTGGGGGGATATGCCCATTGGAAACGAATCTCTCCTCCCCGAACCACGACCACGGCCCAGGATAGATCGGCGTCCCCCCCCCCCCCCCCCCCCCCCCCCCCCCCCCCCCCCCTCCGAACCAGGACCACGGCCCAGGGTAGATTTCGACCCCGTAGGTTATCGTTTTTTTGTTGGCGACGGGGGAGGTGGAGTTGATGGGAGCTGCGTTCATCTCCAGCCCCCAATGTAACTGCTGGACGGCATCCCGAGATTGGAAACCGCCTAGACCCGACGATGACGTCGAAACAACCATAACCCTCGAACCGAAAACGTGTGACAAATCTGCCGATGAAGAACCTTCCGCTCACGGGCGCGTTTCTCCCTGGACCCCATCCTTCCACGAGGACAAACCTAGGGTTGGGTCGGGCATGCCCCCCCTGCGCGCGGATGCTCGACGACAAATAAAACAGAGCAGCAAAAATGCTCCGAAACTGTCGGGGATACCCGCAAACTTGCCCCCATACGATTGTTGAGCTATTTTTGACTATTCCTAGTGCAGGGGGAGAGAGAGGTAGAGAGAGAGAGAGAGAAAGAAAGAGAGAGAGAGAGAGAGAGAGAGAGAGAGTGAGAGAGAGAGAGAAGAAACAAAACAACACAGGGATACATAGGATGGCGACATGTAGACAGGGGGGGGGGGGGGGGAGAGAAAGAGAGAAAGAGAAAGACAGAGAGAGAAATAAAGAGAGAGATAGAGAGAGGAGAGGAGAGAGAGAGAGAGAGGAGAGAGAGAGAGAGAGGAGAGAGAGAGAGAGAGAGAGAGAGAGAGAGAGAGAGAGAGAGAGAGAGAGAAAAAAAAAGAGATTGGGAGAGAGAGAGAGAGAGAGGGAGAGAGAGATATAGCGAAGCGAATAGGGAAGGCAACTGGCGGGGGGATGAGGGGGGAGGGCGGGGGGTCAGAGAGAGGGGGGAAGGAGGGACGAACCAATCGCAAACAACCCGAGACCGTGCCCTTCCCGCGGCCGCTGCCGCGCGCCGCCCCCGCGTTCTGAATGGCGTGCTCGTCGCCCTGCGCGGGCGGCAGGTCGAGGCCCATGTGAGCCATGCTGCCTCGTGATGGGATATGGGTGGGTTGTTTGGGGCGTTTCTCTGGCGCTTGAACTTCTTGGGGCCCGACGCTTCTCTGAGGTTTGAAACAATTCTCTGAAGGCCTCCAGGGTTTATCCAGGGGCGCCCACGGCTCCCCCAGTGTTCGAACCACGTTTCCCTGATTGTTCTAGATTTCTCAAGGGGGTCCAACGAGCCCCTGAGGTTCGAAACACTTCGGAAAGCGATTGGAAGGCAGTTCTCCAGGAGGCAGGATCCCCTGGGCGTCCTCTTGGTTCCCTAGGTCACCACCGTCGCCGTTTCAAATCCCATGTGCCGTACGTTGCAAGGTCACCCGTGAGCTGCATGCCAGCCATGCCGCCAGCCATCTCGTCGTAGCCGCCCTTGTCGATGGCGCGCTTGCCCGTGCCCGACTGGGTCTTCGAGCGAGTGAAGCGCCTCGTCTTCTTGTCAGTCCGCACCTTGAACTGCCGGCGCCGAGGGTTGTCAGGATTTGGCCGAACCTGGGGCTCCCAAGGAGGAGCAGGAGGAAGGGACTGGATGGCAGGATAAGGAAGGAAGGCAACGGAGGATGTAGGAGGACACACGACGAGGAAAAGGTGGCACGGGAAGACGAGGGGGAGGAGGACACGGGATGAGGGGGAGGAGGAGGAGGAGGGCACGGGGTGGGGAAGCATGAGCAGAACGGAGAGGGCGATCAGCAGGCGGAGAATCGCAGCAGGATTAGTAGGAGGGGGCATGGGTTGAGCAGGGGGGCCAGGATCAGGATATCTGGGAACGGCGGAGCAGAAAGGGAAACAGCCGAAGCAGACGGAGCAGGGGAGGAGACAGGGCATGAGCAGCAGACGTTGGGCGCCCAAATGACAGATGAGACAGAGGATGGTGAGGGGAGAGCCTCGATCTTGCCGTCGCTAATCATCCCCTCGTACTCCGACTCGTCGTAGATCTGGTGCAGCTGCTTCTTGGACACCCACTGCTCCTCCCTGGAGACGTCCTCCGAGAAGCAGAGCGTGGAGCACACGGACATGAAGAGGTCGCTAAGGCTGGGGTCGATGAGGTACCCCATCAGCATCTTAGCCTTGGCGACCTGCTTCCCCTGGCCCTTCGGCAACGCGTCGGCCTGGCGCTCCCAAGGCGAAACAGATGGGGGTGGGGGGTGGGTAGCAGGGAGTAGGACTGACAATGTTTGCCATGGGTCGACGGGGCGTTGCTCGTAGGTGAGTCGCCACAGCCGCGGCTGCCTCTTCACCCTCGATCAGTCCCCTGCCGATCCTCCCAGAATCAGCCAGGTAGTCGCCCGCCATTTCTTGTGGCCCAGAAAAGGCTACCTCTGGGCAGGGGTGCAGGGATTAATCGGGTGAGAAGGTCAGCTAACGTCAATTGATTGGGCGATCTGGAAAGATAAACGTGCCAGGATGGGGCCGACGTTTGTCAGGAGATGGATGAGGATGAGGATAATGAGGATGAGGATGGAGACGAGGAGGAGGAGGAGGACGGGGAGGGACGGGTCCAAACACTGCCCGATCATCCATTATATCCCCTGGGTGGCCTCCTGGTAGAGGGACTCCACGTCGTCCTTCTTCTTCCTGGCCGAGTTGAAGCGTCCGTAGAGGGCCCTGGCACAGGGCGCCAGAGAGCCGCCGACGTACGCGGGCGTGACGCGACGTTGGGAAGGGCAAATAACAACAGAAACCCTGGTTCGGTATCTGCCCTGCCCCCATCACGTCACTCCGCGTACGTCCGGGACACCCTTTCGCCCCCTACGCCGTATCTCTTTGTCGGTGAAGATGGCCTTTAAATAGGCGCTGTTGGTCTCGTCACCATGTTGCTGAAACAAGGCCATCTTCTCGTCCGAGGTCTTCAACTTCAAGGCCGCTGCGCTCAGCTTGCTGCGCGACCACCTGCAGATTGGCGGGGGCAAAACGCAATCGCGCAACCACAGCAACTGCATAATGGATAATGAGGAATACGGAGAGGATGGAGAGGGGGTGGAGGAGGGGGGGGGGAGGGGGGGGGGGGGGGAGGGGGAGGGGGGGGGGGGGGGGAACGGGGGAGGAGGTGGTTTGCGGAGAAGGGGGATGAAGGGGGGGGACGGAGGAGGGGAGGCGGAGGAGGAGGAGGAGCCATCCTGCCCCTCCTCTCCCCGCCCATCAGCATCCCCCGCATCGCCCACAAAGTAACCATCGCCAAACCTGCGATTCACTCGAGGATATGCCTAGGGAAATGTGAACATCTTAGACTCCCGAACCACACATCTCTGCCAGCGTCGGGCTTCTTGCCCTTGGCGCAGATCGCATCGGCGGGGTCACGCTTGGTGATCTTCATCTTGTGCACAGGGGGCGCCGCCGACGGGCGCTTCATGGCGGCCTTCATCGCCCTGACCATGGTGTCGAGGTGATTGCCGCTGTCGACTGGAAGTCGTGATCACTTGAGCCCAAGGCGGCTAGATCAGGGTGGCTGCTGTGGAGTTGAAACATGCACCGCAGCAAACCAATAGTTCTGAAGGTGTTTCGGTGTGGGTCCCCAGGACACTACAATCGATGTTGTCAAAATCGTTGATACAGAAATCGAAATCCCGCAAAACAGTCATACTCAGTTGTAACATTACTGCGTGCGAAATCTGAAAAATAATTGGTTTGCTGAGTGTGCATCGTCAGTATGATGCCAGTCTGACGTCAGTCTGACGTCAGACTACATGGTCTGACAAAGGTCTGACGTCAAACATGTGTCAGATACTGGTCTGACGAAGATCCGGCGTCAGATTTTTGTCAGACCATGCAGTCTGACGTCAGACTGACGTCAGACTGTCGTCAGACTGCCGTCAGACTGCCCTCCTATTGATGATATACATTTTTATCATCACCTGACGACATAATCCCAACCCTGGCATTACGATCATGTTTTCTTTTTCACGCATCACCCACCGCAAAAACTACAACCCAACACCAATTCCTTGTATGAGTCGAACCATTCCCGGGCAATCGTAGGCAACGTTCGTGGATTCTAAACCTTGTCACTCGAGCGATCTGCCTGGGCACAACTTCAAAGCCAGGACAGGAACGCAACCAACGTGTTATCTGGACGGCAAGCTCTCCAACATTGTCGGCCTCCCTGGGCCCTTGATCACCGGGCCTCGGGGCCGTCAAGACCGACGCCTGGATGAGAGGCAGGTCCCGTGGAATGGGTCGAGAACACCTGGATGAGAGGCAGGTCCCGTGGAGTGGGTCGAGAACACCTGGATGAGAGGCAGGTCCCGCGGAGTGGGTCGATACTTCTAACTGAACTGACTGTAAGCAACTGAAACTGACTGGATCACTGGTCTGCAATCAACTGGCACTGAAGCATCCGACTGCACCTTTCACTGCTGCCGCTGAAGCAATCGACTGTGATCAACTGTGGCCAGCCGAACCGAGTGTAAGCAACCTACTGAACTGTAAGCAACTGAACGGACTGAGGATTCAACTCTAACCAACTAAACTGACTGAACTGACTGTAAGCAATCGACTGAATTGGACTGGCTGCAACTGAACGGACTGTGAGCAAACAACTCAACTCAACTGACTCAACTGTAAACAATCTACGGAACTGGACTGTAACCAACTGTAATCACTGAACTGAAAAAAAAAAAAACTGAAACCAACTGGTTTTCAGACCTGGTTGTGAGCAATCTACTGAGCTGTATTCAACCTAATTGGAATCAGCTGTAATAACTCTACTGAAGTGGCTCAGTTATCAAATCTAACTAACTGGAATGCAATTCATTGACTGTAATCAACTGTGCCGACGGGCTGCAATCAACTGAACTGAAATCAAGTGTAATCAACTGAAATATACTGGAATCCAATCAATGGCCCTGGTACCCCATGGTGTATGCTCTGGCACCCACCCCTCTGAAAACACGATTCCCGACCATGGTGGCCTGGACGGCGCGAATGCACGTCGTTCAGGGGAAGGGGAGGGGGATTCATAACAAGGGGAAGCTGGATATACATATGGCACATAAGGTGCGACGACTGGTCCATGAAGGGTGGGGGGTGGGCGAATCCAGATTGGCGGCGGCGTCCGAGGTTACGATCCACCTTGCCGATTCGAGATCCGCGAGGCCCCTGGAAACCGAAAGGGGAGGTACACTTGACGCCTCTTGACGCCTCGAGCGCACAGAACGTTACACTTCATCAAACAAACTGCACGGATGCGACCCCGCCGCGCAGCCGTGCGCCCCGACTGATTGCGGAGACCATTCGCAAGGATGTGCCCCCGCTGCTTGTCTCCGAGAAACCCTAAAATCTTGAAAGAATTCGCCCTCCTCCTTCTCCACGTCTCCTCCGCCTCCTCTGCCTCTCCCCCCCCCCCCCCCCCCTTCCTCCTCCTCCTCCTCTTTCTCTCCCCCCCGTCCTCCTCCGTTTCCTCCGCCCCCTCCTCCTTGACAGGCTTGCTCGAAGCCCACTGAGCCTCACTTCCCGATGAGCCTATCACGAAGCTCGACGACCTTGGGCTTCGGAAGGTTTTTCGAGCATGCCTGCTGCAAACATTTCACGATGATGTTGGCATGGTCCCTGTTCTGCTTTTCGTGGGTCTGGACCAGCAACCTCGGCTTGTTCTCCTCATCCCTGTAGCATATGTAGGAGCACTTCGCGGCGTAGGTCACGCACAGGCGGCCGAGCGACGGGTGCAACTGGGCGCGTGGCTTGTCGCCGTCGGCCTTGGTGCACTTGGCCTTGTCGCCGTCGGCCTTGGTGCCCTTGGCCTTGTCGCCGTCGGCCTTGGTGCCCTTGGCCTTGGCCTTCTCGGCCTTGGTGCCCTTGGCCTTGCCAATCTCGGCCTTGGCGCCCTTGGCCTTGCCGAACTCGGCCTTGGTGCCCTTGGCCTTGCCAATCTCGGCCTTCTCGGCCTTGGTGCCCGTGGCCTTGGTGCCCTTGGCCTTGGTGCCCTTGGCCTTGCCAATCTCGGCCTTGCGTTCGGCCGCGTCAGCCTGGGGTGGGATCATTGGGACTTGGCTACATGGGCAACGATGACAACCCCCGACACCCCACGCAAAGTTTCACGAGGGAGAGGGGCGGGGGAGGGAGGGATGAGGCGGGGGCGATTGAGGAGGGACATGAAACAAAAAACGACGTTGGCCATGACGGAGCTCTGGTCACTCTCTGTGCGCGCAGTCATCCATCTCCCGCGTACCCACCCGTCCTGTCTTCCTCTCTGACCGCCCCCGCCAATCTCCCCCCCCACCCCCCCCCCCCCCCCCCTCTCGCCACGCCCCCCCCCCCCCCCCCCCCCCCCCCCCATCCCTCCCCCCCCCCCCCCTCCCCCGCTTCATCCTCCACCCCCTCGTATTGTTCCCGAACTCTGGCCTTCAAAGCCCGCTTCTTGGGCGGCGCGTGCGGCGCCGCCTTGGCCCTCGCGAGCAGGGCCTGCTCCTCCTCGCCCAGCTCGCCGCCCCCGTCGCCCTCGTCGTACTCCTCCCTCGCCCAGCGCCCGCCCCCGTCGCTCGCGACGTCGATCTCGTCGTCGCCGTCCTGGCTGCCGTCGTCCGGGGCTCAAGCCGCTCAGCTCGAGGGTCATGATCCAGCTGGAGAGCTCCTGGTCATTTGGCGCGGGATTGGGGGGGGGGGGGGGGGGGGGGGGCGAATCCTCCTCGTCCTCGCCTTCCCCATCTCCTCTTCCCCATCCTCATCGCCCTCCTCTCCTCGCGTTGCCCCCCCTCTCCCCCTCTTCTCCTCCCTCTTCGTCCTCCTCCTCCCCTCTATATGTTCGTCCTCTTCCTCGTCGCCATCATCATTTTCCTTCTCCTCATATCCCCCCCCCCCCCCCCCCCCCCCCCCCGCCATCCACATCCACTCCTCAGAAGGCCAAGTCCCCCACTCTTCCATCTTCCACAGACGCCGATGGGCCGCCGGGGGGGGGGGGGGGGGGGCGGGGCTGAGGGGGGCAAAGGGAAGCGGGCTCAGGAAATGGTTGATGACAAGGACAGGGCAGGGAGGTGATGAGGAGGAGGACACAGCGGAGGATGATCATGTTTTCATGTTTTTTTTTCTTTCCCAAACGTTGCTAGCGGCCCCCGAGGCATATCTGACATTGATGTCCGCGCATGCCACCCAAAGGATATGAGGTATATCCACGCCGCGACCTGGATGATTCCAGGCGAACTCAGACCAATAGCTAAGGCTGTCGGCTGCGGACGCCAACGGCCAGCTGAATACCAGTCGCACCCCTGCCTGTCCAGCAAAATGAGCGAAGGAAAGGAAGGCTGGATCAGAGAGGATTGGGCGAAGAGGGGTTGCTGGATGCCCCCGCCCGAAGGACGGCTACGTGACCTAACGCCTGCAAGAGGCAGAGCTCATCAGAAATTCACCGAGCCTCTCCAACTCGGCATCTGGGATCTCATCGGGGTCCTCGCTGTCCCCCTCCTCGTCGTCGCTAAACATGACGCTGCCCTGCACGGTGTGGTCGCGCAACAGGACTGACGGCGTTGGCGCGATCTGGTGGGCGCCGCCAGGTAAGAGTTCATCAAAAAGCGCCATCGGCTCTGTTCCGATGAAGATGCCCTTGCCGCCAGTCCTCTCGATCGTGCACGGGCGGACCACCGAAACAAATCCAGGCGCTGGCGTCGGGAGATGGCGGGCAATGTCTGCGACCTCGTCCATGGTAAGTATTTCTGGTCGAAAAGGATTCGGGAGAGACGGCGGCGGCGTCTGGTGCGAGTCGCCCCCCTGACAAGGACGTTCTGGCGCCGGGACCTCCTCTTCTGGCTCTGGAAGAGCTTCCTGCAAGGATTTTGTCCTTCAGCGGTTGTGATTCCGCGGGCGGGCGGGGTCACAACGCCATGAAAGGGGGCAAGGCGGGGACAAACCTGCCCCCCTTCCCCCCATTGCACCCTTCCCCCTGCGCGAGCGCTGGGGTGGCAGGCGGGGCGGGGGAAAGTGGAGCTGCTCGTTCCCGACCCGCCTTTCAAAGGCGCCGACCCCAACCCGCTCGGAACCAACCGCCAAAGGTGCAAAACCGTCCTTGCCATCCGAATATGACGCCATGCGGCTGCTTTCTGGACTCGGCGTGTAGATCGGGTTGCACTTCTCGGACGGCTGCTTCCCTCGGATCTTGGCGCGCTTCGCGGGGGTCTCCTGGAGCTCGGGCGGCCGCGGCGTGCAGACCTTCATCGCGGAGAGAGGCGCGACGTCCTCGTCCGAATCAAGCACGGAACATGGGGCGGCCTGCTGGGCGGCTGGATCAGGCTTTGCCACGCCACCGCGGATCAGCGCCTCGGTGATGAGGTTCAGGGGCGCCGAGCCAGAAGAGGCCGAGGCAGCCATGGTGGACAAGGCTGGGTAGTGGGGTCGAGGCTCGAAACGGCACCTGGGTGCGATGTTTCAGCAAAAAGCGCGTTACGTCCGTGGCGCTGGCAACGAGACAGAGTGTCGGAACGCTCTCGGGATTCTTGACGCTTCGCGTACCCCCGCCAGTCACACTGACCTCTGGACTTTTCCTTGCGGGCCGCGAATCAAAGAAGTACCCCCGCTAGCCCATCCAGAATGTATTGTCAGTTTTCTCGTGGCCTCTTAGGGGGCTATCTTGAGCCATGCTCGGCTAGAGGCTGTCGGGGGCTATCGTGGGCCATGGTCGGCTATCTTGGGCCATCTTGAGGCTGCATTGAAGCCTCTTGGAGATCTGTCGAAGGCTATCTTGGGCCATGCTTGGCTATCTTGGGCCATGGCCGTATTTGCATATCTAGGGACCCCTGGGAGCCATATTGGGCCAAATGGGGGCGGGGTGGAGGGTCTCTGGAGGGAGGCTGGGAGGCCTCTTGGGGCCATCTTGGGCTCCATGTCTCAAAGCGGATGAGGTCACTCAATTAGCGTCGCCCCATCGGGCGCTCTCAAACTGCATCGCGGGGCACTCTTGGAGCGCCCTTGGGCGCCTCTTGGCCGACCTTGGGGCCGCACTCGGCCGCATCGGGCCCCTCTTGGGCATCTGGCTGGCCCATCTTGGGGCTTCCAAAGCCCGTCGGAAGCGAAAAGGCAACACTGCATTTGAAAAAAGTTTTTGGCATATTGGAGGGCGCCGTGGAGGGTTCGGAGGGCGCGTGGATCCGTCTCGGGGCTGTCTTGGGGCCTCTTCGGGATATGTCGGAGGCTATCTTGACCCATCTAGAAGTAACATGGGCCATATTTGAGGCCACCTCGGGGGCCCAGAGGGGGTGGGCGGCGCGGGGGGTGGGGGGGGGGGCGGGGGGGGGAATGGCAGGGGGGGGGGTGGGGAGAAGAAGAAAACAACACCGCGTTATGGCACCTAAGCCCAGAGGGCTGGTGGGACTTAGCCAGATGATGTGTTGATCCAGAAGGGGTGGCCTGCTATGCGGGCGCAGCCTCGCCTCTCAATGCGAGGGGGGGCCAACGGGGGAGAATCTGTAGATGGCGGAAGTCAGGAATGGCAGATCAGCGGCACCCAAGCTGCATCAACGGTGTTGCCATACACCTCCCGCGCCACGACCACTGCGCGGCCCCCCGCCGGTGCGCCCCTGCCAACGAGATCACAGAACAATGCCGCGCGCGCTGCGCTGAGGCGACGCCTGCATTTTGATGCACTACCGCTCTCCATCCGTCTTCAGACCAACACAACGAATGCACCTGAGAAGCGGCGACCATGCCGCCCCATTCTGATCCCCCCTTGCATTGAGAAGCGAGGCTAATGACGAACCACGGCGGAGGAGGGGGAAGAGGAAAATGGAGGAGAAGAATGCGGGGGCGGAGGAAAGATGGCGAAGGAGAAATGCGATGAGGATATGAAGAGAGTGGGGGGGGGGGGGCGAGGAGCGGGAGAGGGTGCACCGGGAATTTTCGGAAGGACGCAGACAACTCACGCCCAGGGGCTATGGGGAGGGAGCCCAGGAACCATCGAACCTGAGCCCAGGAATTTTAGAGAAGCTGATCAGCCCAGAGAGATACCCCAGGGAGTGCGAGGGGGGGATGGGGGGGGGGGGGGGGAGGGGGTTGGCCGAAAGCAAAAGGCGCGATGCGGCGTCCTTCATCGTCTTCTCCTGTGGGAGCAGCTCGTCGTTGATCATCTCCTCCTCCGAGCCGTCGGCGTCGCTGCCTGTCAGGAGCAAGCGAGGTGGGGGGGGCTGGGGCGTCGTCACCTCCTCCTCCCCCTCGCCTTGCTCCTCCTCTTGGTTCGCCGCCGACCCCCGCCTCCTGTCTCCACCTCCTGGCCCTCCATCTCCCCCTTGCCCTCTCCCCCCGCTGTGCCCTATCCTGGCCCTTCACCTCCTCCCCTTGAGCCCGCGCCTCTCCTCCTTGTTGTTGCGCCCCCCTCTGTTCTCCTCTTCGATTACGTCCCCGCCCCCCGCCACGACCCCTCCCATCCATCCGATAACATCCTCCGAACATGCCATTATCGTCACTAACTCCTCGTGCTCATCATCCGCCACGTCGCGCCTGCATCCAACTGGATGGCCTCCTCGGGGTAGTGCGCAGCCACGGCCGTTGGCCTCGGGCGGGCGCACGGCGCCCCTGAGGTCGGCGTCCGCGCACGTCGGGGCGGAGGCGTGCGCGCGGGAGTCGCGGGGCGCCGAAGTGGAGGGCGAACGGAGAGGTTGGGGAGAGCGGAGTAGGAGGAGAAGAGGTGGTGGATGAGAAGGCGAGGAGAAGGAGGAAAAGGGGAAAGGAGGCGGGAGAAGGAGAAGAGGGAGGCGACGGATGCGGTGGATGAGAAGGCGATGAGAATGAGGCAGGGGAGGAGAAGGTGAAGCTGGAGGAGGAGGTGAAAGGGGGGAACCAGTGCGCCTCCGAGGTTCAAGGTCTCGAGGCACCCCCATCAGGTGGAGCAGGTACCACATGGCGTCCTTCTGCTTGTCGGTGCACTGGGCGAGGGCCTCTGGGACAAAGGAGGTGGCAAGAACGCGAGAGGGGGGTGGGGTCGTTAACTTGGCGCCAGGCAAGGGCGTCATAATGACTTCAGGCTGGCGTCAGCCTGACGTCAGGCCGACGCCAGTCTGACGTCAGACTGTCGTCAGATTGACGTCAGTCTGATGTCGGACGCGGGCAACATACTGAAGTCAGTCTGACCTCAGTCTGACGTCAGCCTGGCGTCAGTATGACATCAATATGACGTCAGACACTGACACCAACCTGACGCCAATCTGACTTCGATCTGACGCCAGCCACGGACATCGATCTGACGTCAGTCTGACGTCAACCTGACGTCAGTCTGACGTCAGTCTGGCGTCAGTCTGACGTCAGTCTAGCGTCAGACTGGCGTCATTCTGATGTCAGGCTGGCGTCAGTCTGGCGTCAGGCCGACGCCAGTCTGACGTCAGACTGACGTCAGATTGACGTCAGTCTGATGTCGGACGCGGGCAACACACTGAAATCCGTCTGACGTCAGTCTGACGTCAGTCTGACGTCAGCCTGACGTCAGTCCGATCCATCAGTCTGGCGGCGGTCTGCCGTCAGGCTGACGTCAGTCTGACGTCAGACTGACGTCAGACCGACGTCATATTGATGACATAGTGGCGTCAAACTGGATCGAAGAAGGCCACTGATGTGGCCTGCTCTTCCTCATCATCCTTTTGACCCTCGTCTTCCTGATCCCTATCCTCATCTTCCTCCTCCGCATCCCCACCATTGCCGCTAGTGTTCCAATGCCTCCTTGCACAACCTCGCCATCCTCCCCCTCCTCATCGTTCCTCCCCCTCCTCCTCCTCTTCCTCCTCCTCCTCCTCCTCCTCCTCCTCCTCCTCCTCCTCCTCCTCCTCCCCATTACCTCTCGTACTCCTCCCCGTCGCGCTCCTCACCCACCCCCCATCCCCCCGTATTCGTCGGGCGCCTGTCTGCGACGCGTGCCGTTGTCGCGCACGCGTCGCAAGTGCTTGTAGATGGTGCTCAGCTTATCCGCCAAGCTGCCCGCGCGCTCCTCTGGGGAGCCCGCGCCCTCCCTGCAGCACCGAGGGTACCTCGGGGCGGGGCGGGGCGGCGGGGGAGCGAACCCTCATCCTCGTCTCCCTCCGCATCCCCCTCATCCTGACCCCCCCCCCCCCCTCCCCTCCTCCACCTCCTCATCCTCCTCCTCATCCAAATCCTCCCCCCTCACCTCCTTCCACCGCCTGCCCCTCCTCATCCTGGGCATCATCACCCACCTCCCCCTAAACCTTCCGCCCCTCCCCCTCCTGTGCCTCGTCATCCACTTCCTCATCATCCACCTCCTCCTCGCCTATGGGGCACTCGAGGATCGCGCAGGTGCGCGCGTCCCTGAGCTGGCCCCAGGTAGGTTCACATTCTGGAGCGCACTGGATGAGCAGCTCCACCCGGGCACGGCCAAGGCACGGAATGGCGAGGGCGAGGGAAAGGAGGATGGATGGCGACGGGGAGGGCACGGGGCAGGCGGACCAAGAGGAAGAGATGAGGAGGAGGAGGAGGAGGATTGAGAAGACGAGGACGGAAAGGGGGGAAGGATGCGGGGGATGGGGGAGAGGGGTGAAGGTGGATGGGGGAAGGGGGGCGGAGGGAGAATGAGGACGGAGGGGGAACGAGGACGGAGGGGGAGGATAAGGAGGTCGAGAATCATGGGAAGGAGGAGGAATGGGAAGTGGCTGAGGGAGGGGGGAAGTTGAAAGACGACCAGTGGCTGCCAGCATCGTCGCCACCGCCATCGATCGGCGCACTCATCGCCAAAGCCGCAGTCAAGCGTTGAGGAGGAAGAGGAGGAAGAGGAGGAGGAGGAGGAGGAGGAGAGGGAGGAAAGGGATGAGGAGGAGGAGGAGGAGGAGGAGAAGAGGGAGGAGGAGAGGGAGGAGGAGACGGAGGAGGAGAAGGAGGAGGAAGGAGAGAGGAGGGAGAGGATTTTTACGTGACCCCGCCCCTCCCACCAACTCGACATTCTTGGCGATGGACGGGGCATGGCACGCTTTGTCCTTCGTCAGCACGTGGTACATGCCCAAGTCGAAAACCCGTCTGCAACCAACATTGGCGACGTGCGCTTTCAGAGATGCCTCGAGGTCCCCGATGGCTGGCGCCGAGGGCCGACGAAGGGGGGGGAAAGGGCTTCATGAGCCCGAGGGGTTGCAGACGGGCCTGGCCCGCCCGCGCCCTCACCCCGAAGTCCTGCCTCGGGCAGCCAAAATGGCTGCACCCCTGGGTGCATATATAGAGACGAGGGCTGGGAGAACGAGAGAACTCTTACAGAGGTGAGGGGGGGGGGGAGGGGGGGAGGAGAAGGAGGGAGGATGCGTGCGAATTTTTGTTTACATGAGCCTGCCACCTTGCTCAGTGGCGATGCAGCGGCTGGCCTTGTTGGTCCGAGGCCGCCAGCACGCCAGCCTCGGGCTCGAAGTGGTACCACGCGCACCTGCATTGAAGGCTCGCACAGCGAGACCCCACAAACCAAACTGATATCAAAGTGGTGCGTGGCATGGGGGGGTTACCCTATGGAGGCTAGACCACCCCAGGGGTCCCAGGGATCCATCGGACCCCAAGACGGGGCCGACGATGGTTCAAGAGATAAGGTAATCGAAACCCAAAGGAGCACCCGTACGGGTAGTACAGGAACTCGGGCGCCTCCCAGATCAGCACGATGCTCTCTGGGTCGTGAAACCCACGGCGCTCCCTCGGGCGCCAGAAGGGCACGAACCAGCAATTGGGCACCCGATTCCAGCTCTTGAAAAACCAGAACGAGGGGCAGAGGTGGGCGCGGGGCACCTCCACCTGCCACGGCGCCCACGATGGCAAGGGCGGCCGCTCGCGCCACGGGAGGCACCGCGGAGGCGGCGGAGGAGGGGCCGCGGCGGTCATCTCCTCCTCCGTGGGCAGCTCGAGCCCCCATCGTGGGTGGCACTCCCCAGGGCGGTCTATGTCCAGACCGTCTGGGGGGTCGACGCACCGCCCAAGGAACGTCGAAGGGAGGCCGTCGCCACACCAGTCGGCCATCTACGGCCGAGGCCCGCGGGGGCCTCGCGGGGGCCTCGCGGGCCTGGCGGGGGCCTCGCAGGGGCTCGAGCCAAAGCTGCAGGAGAGATGAGAGGGGGAATGGGAAGGACTGGGACGGGGCGACTGGCTGGACAGAAAGGAACAGGGGGAGCAGGACGAGGATGAGGAGGAGGAAGAGGAGGACAGCTAAACAGGCGCATGGGGCATGGAAAGAAGAGGAGGAGGAGGAGGGGGTCGAGGAGGAGGAGGAGAAGACGGAGGAGGCGGATAGCGAAGAGGAAGAGGAGGAGGACAGCTAAGAGGAAGGAAAAGGAGGTGGAGGAGGGGAAGGAGGACGGATAAGAGGAAGAGGCCACAAGGGGTATGGGGTGCGAAAAAGGTAACAGTGGAGCGTGGCACAGTATAGCATACCATAGAAGAGCATAACAGACCATAGCACAGCATGGCGTCTCCTTACATATCATAGCCTTGCGTAGCATAGCATTCCATAGCATGGTATAGCAACGCATACCACATCATAACATCCCACATCATGGCTATCGTTACATACGATCGCACCATTCTCATCATCGTCGTCGTCGCTCTCGTCATCATAATTCTCGTGATCGAAATCGTCATCATCATCATTCTCGTCATCGGCATCGTCATCTTCATCCTCGTCATCATCATTCTCGTCCTCGTCATCGTCATCTTTGTCCCACCTCATTATCCTCATCATCGTCATCCTCATCGTCCTCGCCAACATCATGCCAACTACCGCATCTGGCGTCAGACCTTGCAAGGCCTGACAAGAGCGATCGGTCGCGACCAATCGCGACCGGTCGCGCCCAGTCTCGGGTACCGGTCGCGACCGGTCGCGACCGGTAACCGTTCCCGAAAAAAATCTGCCTCGGGGACCGATCCCGTCGGTCGCGCCCGAGATTTTTCGGGCTCGCATGATCTGGGAGACCCGGGTCTGTTACGCTTTGGAGGATCCTGCAAGATCCTGCAGGATCCTGCGCCCAAGCCCGGGTCAGTGCACCCCTGGCCATGCAGGATCCTGCCAGATCCGGCGCTCTGACTGACCCCCTCTTGCATTGACCCCCGTCTCTGGAGCCCCGATCTGGCTCCTCAGAGATCCGATGTTGTGATTTTTGTCAATGCGCGGTCCCCCGAAGTCTCGACCCCCTCCCCAAGACCGGTTTTGCATCCTGAGTCGTTTTTTGACGGTCCCGGGGCCCGGCGAGGGCCCCTGCATGGAGGCCGAAAATTGAGAAATACCTTCGTTGGATCTCTGGCTCCTCCTCCTCCTCCACGCCGGGCTCGGGGACGTGCACGATCGCCGCGCCCACCTCGCGGACGCCGGCGTCGAAGAAGTGGAGGGCCACGGGCCTCCAGCCACCCGGGACGTGGCGGTCGACGGCGGGAGCCGGCGGAGGCCTTCGGCGCCACGTTTTCTGTCGTCGTCGCCGCCGCCGCCTTCGTCGTCGTCGTCGTCGTCGTCGTCGCCGTCGTCGTCGTCCTCGTCGTCGTCGTCGTCGTCGTCCTCGTCGTCGTCGTCGTCCTCGTCGTCGTCGTCGTCGTCGTCGTGGTTGAGCTCCCATTTTCCATAACGATTCTTGTTGATCCCCCCTTTGGTGCCAATGGTGTTTCTTTCCAAATGCACTGCTCCTCATGGGGCTCGCACACATGTTTTTCCACAAAGGGAAATCTTGCGCCTCATATTGGGCAGCCGGGCCCCGAACTACCACAACAATGGCTCACGCCTGATCCTCCCTCGCGGTTGATGTCAGAATCGTGCTTTCAAGCTGGACTTTGTCAGACTGTATGTAGGAATCGCGATCTAGAGTGGGACTTCCTCGCAATGTACTCAGACGCAGCCCTTCCGCCGACGCCCCCCTGGGAGGGGAGGGGCAATCTAGGTGCGCTAGCGTCACATCTGACGTCGTACCCCTCCCTCCCAGCCCTTAACCATGGCGTGGATCTCCTGTCTATTCCCACCATCATATGTCGAGCAGGGCAATGATCCCAAGAGGGTACGCGATGGATGGAAAAGCACGGCGTAGAAGAGCACGGCAGAGCATATGTAGCATGTCAGAGCATGGCGTGGCATTGCGTAGTGAAACATTGCATCACAATGCATAGCAACGCAAAACATGACATCGCACAACGGTGCAAAACACAATATCGCATTGCATGCCGTGCCATGGCACCAGATGACTTGGAGGGTAAGTGGCCCGTCTACGAGAGGACAAGGCCTGTCCGGAATGCCGGCTCCATGTCCTCCGCAATCGTGCCGGCCCGATTTGGGCGCTTTTGAATGCCAAGTGCCGTCCGGAGGCGCGGGAATGAGGCCAGCGCTGCAGCGGGAGCACCATTTTGAATGACCGAAGTGCGGTAATGAGGGCGGCGCTGCAACGGAAGCACCATTTTGGAAGAACCAGGAACGACCGTATTGAAAAACACATCGGAGAAACCAACTAATCAACTCCTGCGTGAAAAACAATACGCGGAGAGGACGGGACACTCTCCGGATAGAGTCAGGGGACAGAGGAGAGTAGTATTCATATCGTGTAATTATATATAGAATATGATCAACGCGCCCAGTAAGGACGCGCGCCTTCATCTAGGGCGCCCTAGTGTCATTGCCTCTGCGGCCCGTCCTTTGCCGGATTCTCTGGTCGCCCGCCGCACAAAACGTCCTTACCACCCGTCCTCAATGCACGCTTTGACTGTAGGGGAGGAGAGGGGAGGGCCCAAACATACGAGACCTGACCGCCATCTCTGTTCCCCACTTCGGGACGGGCTCTCCGCCGCTGTGGTTGTCTCTTGATGGCTCCCAAGGCCTGGAAAGGGGTTCTAAGTGGGCAAGCTGACCGCGATTTGGTATTGTTGTTGTTTCCCGCGGTGCAAAGAGCGGCGGCGCGCCCATTGGGGTAGCCTGAGGGAGCAAGCCTTCTCAGAAGGCTCAGTTTTTTGGCCCTCCTCCGAAGCCACAGAGGGCTGCTCAAAAGGTCGGATCGCTTCTGGGAAGCCTCCGCCGCCTTCTGAGAAGGCCTGACCTCGCTGCCCTCCCTGAGACCCGACGTCGTGAAAACGTTGAAACACCGTAGAGAGCCTCGACCAGGGCCCTGGACCTTATCTTTCTGCGCCACTTTTCCAGCCGAATCGATTTGCAATGGTCCTGGGGCCCGAAGCAAGGCTTAGGCTGGGCATGTCCGCCTACAGGCGGATTTTGGGCGAAAAATCGAAAATATCAAAAACAACTACTGAAACAAGATTCCCCAAATGCCCAAAATACTGAAGAATCGTCCCCAGACCATTTTTTTGTCAGCTTCTGCATCTTCTTCCTGCAGAGGGACGGGCCCGACCCTGAAACAGGGCGACGTCGCCCGCCGCGTAACAAAATGGCCAACGCCCGGACCTCCGGGTGGTTGCCCCCTCGGCGCGCCGCCGGCCCACAGCCCGAGGGGAAGGCTCGGGCCTCGGCAGGAGCACCGCGTGGAAGACCCAGCGCGGGCGCGCCGCGCCGTGGGGCCGCGGGCAGAACTCCGAGAGCGGGCGGTCGCCGTAGCCGGTCGGCTGGCCACCGCCGGCGACGGCCAGTGCCTCTGCCCCGTCGTCGACGCCGTTGCCGCCATCGCCGCCGTCGCCGCCATCGTCGTCGCCGCCACTACCGCCGCCACCACCACCATCATCATCACCACCACCACCACCACCACCACCATCATCATCATCATCATCATCATCATCATCATCATCATCATCAGCATCAGCATCATCATCATCTTCATCATCAACACCACCACCACCACCATCATCATCATCATCATCATCACCACCACCACCACCACCACCACCATCATCATCATCATCATCATCATCGTCATCACCATCATCATCCTCATCCTCATCATCATCATCATCACCACCACCACCACCACCATCATCATCATCATCATCATCATCATCGTCATCATCACCATCATCATCCTCATCATCATCATCATCATCATCAACATAATCATAAGCATCATCATGATCAACATGATCAACATGATCATCATGATCATCAACATCATCATCAACCCCATCATCACAATCACCATCATTACCATCATCATGAACATCATGATCATCATCATCATCACCAACATCACCACCACCAGTATCACTTTCAGCACCATGATCATCATCACCATCACCATCACCATCACCACCATCATCACCACCATCAACATAACCATCACCATCACCATCACCACCACCATCATCATCATCATCACCATGACCATCATCATCATACACATCATCACCATCACCTATCACCCATCACCATCATAATCATCATTCATCATCACCATCATCAGCATTAGCATCATCATCAGCATGGCCATCATCATCATCATATTCATACCCAGCATCATCAGATGCAACACCATCATCATCACCCCCATCATCATCACCACCACCATGATCATCATCCTCATCATCATCACCATCAGCACCGGCATCAGCATCAGCATTATCATAATCATCAGCAGCATCATTATTATTATCGCCATCACCATCATCTGCATCATCACCATCATCATCACCATCAGCATCAGCATCACCATCATCATCATCATCATCATCAGCAGCATCGTGAGCTTCATCGTCATCATCAGCATCATCATCATCACTACAGCAGCAGCATCAGCAACAGCAGCATCAGCATCCGCAGTATCGTCGTCGCCGTCGCGGCTGCCGTCGGCCTCTGGACTGAAGGCGGGGGAGTCCGCCACCCAGGAGGGCCTGCCCCGGTCGAAGAGCCACAGCGACCGGCCCTCCTCCAGGGCCCCCGCCAGCCCGAAGGCGCTCGCGACGCGCGACCAGAAGGCGCCGATTGTCCACCGGATGTCCACCGTCATCTCCTGCGACTCGACCTGGCCGGCCCCAACGCCCTCAGGACGAGGGCAGTGCCAGGACGAGAGTGGTCCAGGATGCGTCTCAGGAGTTCTGGAGCCTCCCGCGGCCCTTGCTCTCTGGAGCCCGTGCGGAACCACGGGAAATCCCGGACACGTTGGAGCGTATCGTTGCCACGCCTTCTTGCGCCTCTGATCCCTGTGTGCGCCGGCGCCTGCCTCTCCCGGGGGGGCCCACTTCTACGCACTCCCGCCGGATCCCGCCAGCGGGGCCGCCCTCGTTTTGCTCCCGCCGTCTTCCACCGAGGCCGAGGCGTGAGTTCACCGATCCCTCAATGGCGAGTCCCTGGCTCAAGCGCCCTGCCTAGGAGCGGCGAGGCCTGGGCGACGAACCGACCGGGTCTCGCGCCCGTTGACATAGCGACCTTACGCGGTGGCCTGCGGAGAACCGATGCCGGGCCCGAGGCGGCCCAGCATCGGTTTCGGCGAGCAGGCCGCGACGACGAGGATGACGAGGACGAGGACGACGAGGAGGAGACGAAGACGAGGACGAGGACGAGGACGAGGACGGCGACGACGGCGACGACGACGACGAGGACGGGGACGACGAGGGCGACGAGGACGACGAGGGGAGCTCCTGCTCGCCGGCGTCTCGAGGGCGCGAGGCCCCCGCGTCTCGTGTGCGGTTCCCGTCGTGCGGGAGGGCCGCTTCCCAAAAAGTGCCTTCGAGCACCCCGAGGGACAGAGAGGCCTCCTCCTCCTCCTCCTCCTCCTCCTCCTCCTCCTCCTCCTCCTCCCAGTCGATTGTTGATCCTCCTCCTCCTCCTCCATTTTCCTCCTCATCATCCTTCTTCTCTCCTTCCCAGACCTCCTCGCGGGGCGCAGCCATGCTGGTATCTTGCGCTTCGTGCTAGCTCTCAGCGCTAACGTGCATGACAAAGGGGATGCCAACTCCTCGGCTCGCTCGCCGTGCGACGTCTGGCAACCGCAGCTCGAATGACGCACCGTTGTGCCTGGCAGCAGTGTCTGCCCGGCACGCTGGCGAAATGCCGAACGAATAGCGCCTCCCAGGGCCTGGCACGTGAAACTCTTCTTCCAGCTTCGAGATCTTTTCTTGGTGCCCGATCTTGTTTGGTGATCAAGGCTGAAGAAGGTTGGACCATGAAAAGCCTCGTCCAGAGGCCTCCCAGATGGGGTCCAGGCTGATGGGGTCGGAGGATCGTGCCGCATCGCCAATGCATAGGCAATGCATCGGCGATGCATGGGCGATGCATCGCCGACGCAGGCGACGCAACGGCGGTGTCGGCGCGGAGAGAAGCGGGCTCCACATCGAGCCACATCGCCACCGTGTCGGCGATGCGGCGCGATCCTTCGACCCCACCTACTCCGACCACCATCTGGGAGGCTCTCTCCTCGAAGCGCCCTTCTTAGAAGTCGCGGGCCTTACATCTATAGATGTAAGGCCCGCGACTTCTGAGATGCAGCCTCCTTCTCAGAAGCCTTCCCCTCCCCCTACCCCCCCTTTTCGGCTACACGCACGAGTGACCCTGGGTAAGAAGTGACCTTCGGTGCGTGGCTTTCGGGGAGCCGCGGGGGGCCACTCCCCAGCGCGCAAGACGCACCTATCGCATCGCCTTCGACAATCGGGGGACCCCAGTGGGCGCGCATCAAAGGTCACTCCAGCGAAAGGTCACTCTTACGTGCAGTCGACCTCAGCACCTAGCTGCCCCGATGCGCCGCACGCAGGACGCAACACGTAGCGTATTGGCACGGAGCTCAACAGGCCTGGCGCGAGACGCTCGCCACAACGTGGGCCAACCCGTCGAGCCAACACGCGCCACGTGCTGACACGGACGTCTTCAGCACGGTACGTGTTGCGTGCTTTTTTTTTAACGGGCGCCTCGAAGCAGCCGAGCCTCTGCGCGTGTCCGCCTCGCTTCGCATCGCCCCCCGCCCTCCGCGCCCTCGGGGCCTCCGTGTCCGCCGGCGGCGCGCCCCCCTCCGCGCCGCCGCCGCCCTCGTGCGCGGCGCCCTCCTCCGCCGAAGCCCGCCCCGCCTCCCCCCCACCTTGGCACGCCCGAGGTGGGTGCGGAAAGGATGGGTACCATGTATCGACCCCCTTTTGGCGTCGTGTTCTTGTCACGGCGCGCGCGCCCCTCGGAGGCCCTGGGCCGGCCTCGAGCTTACCCTTGGGTCGGGCATGTCCTCCTACAGGCGGATGTTGGAGGACACATAGAGCACATAGTCTTGAATATTCTTCCTGAAGAGGGACTTGCCCGACTTCAACTTACCCGCCAGTCGGAAGAAATTGATACAAACATGAAGCAGGAAGCCGGATAAAGCAGACTAGGCTCAGGCCCTCCCAGAGAATCACACAGCACAGCACGAGCACATTGGTTGTGGAAGTGGGAAAGCGCCTGCAGCAGACTGGGATCTGGAGATCCAGAGATGCCCACTTCCGACGACTGGCGCGTATCTCCGTCCCTGAGATCGGCAAGCGCCACGGCAATGACAATCTCGGGGGTGTGCCCTTGGAGAAGGAGGGGGCCCTTGAGATGGGCACCGAGTCTTTCATTCCACAGGAGATCAAGACGCGCTTGCCTGTTGTCAGCAGATGTTCCTCCACGGACTTGTTTTGTGGTCCCATTCGGAGTCCCACCGAAAGCCCAAGAGGAAGCGCTCGCATGCGGCTCCCCCACCGAATGCAGCGCTTCGCGCCCACAAAGAGCTCCACCGAATGCCCCACGAGGAGCGTTCACATGCTGCTCGCCCACCGAATGCAGAGCTTCGTGCCCCCATAATGAGCTCCACTGAGGGCCCCACAAGGTGTTGCCAAACGTAGGGGTCGGGATGTGTTCCAAGCTGGTAAGTCCTCGGCCCCGCGCAGAAAGGGGGGGCGTTCTCCCCCGAGGTCCGCGCGAGGCTTCTGGCCCCTACAAAAGGAGCTCGACCACACGAAACCTTCCACGAGAAACCCGACCCTGAGTCCCCAGGACTTCCACTGATTCTTGGTGAGGAAAGTCGCGCTTTCCATAGCAAAGCCATCGAAACCCAAGGAACTCAGGGCACACTGGAGGCAAGCAGGGTGTTTCTTGGCATGGGTGTCCACTGTACCAGGCCTCGGGGCCGTCAGACAACGACTTCAGGATGAAAGACTGTCCAGGGGGAAGGGGTCGGGACCTTCAGGGACCCCGTGCTGAAAACATTCGGATATCGCACGTTCGGTGGCACTCAACGAGGTGAGGTTTCAGACGTCTGCGTCGGTCCCTGGGCGTGCTCTCGCCTCGGGGATCGGGTGTTGGTAGAAGTGCCCCTGGCCCAAGGTGCCCCCAGCTTTTCGCTCCATGTTTGAGCCCCTGGGGCCTTCTGGGCCTCGTGAGGGGTGCCCTGGAGGCCGTCCGGGCCACCCCGAGAATCCTGGGGGTACCTTGGGCCAGGGGTACTTCTAGCAACACCCGAGGGGAGCTCTCCAGCAAGCTGCGCCTCGCCGAGAGCGTGTCCCCGGGGTGCCCAGGCCGTCCCGAGCGGCGGCGGGAGGCCCGACCTCCTGCCTGGAAGCTGAGCTCGGAGGGACTCCTGAGATCTGGGCGTTGCAACTTCTTCGCTCCAGGCATTTTCGCTCGGGTTTGGATCCCGGGACCATCGCGGATCGATCCGGCATGAAACCGAGCCCGAAAGGTGGGCTCGGAGGGCTTCCTGAGGTCTGGGCGTTGCAACTTTTTCGCTCCAAGCGTTTTCGCCCGGGCTTGGATCCCTCGGCGGTTGACAAACCTCCCTTTGGTAAACCACCCTTTAGTGAAAACGGCCTAGGACCGAAACCGACGGACCTGGACCCGCAAAAATGACGGCCGCGACGCCCTCTCGCGAACCGAAAACGACCAATTCACTAATCGACGTGTCAGGGTAGGAGGTCTATCAACCTCCGATTTTTCGCTCGGGTTGGATACCTGGACCATCGCGGATCGATCCGGCTTGAAACCGAGCGCAACGGGAGGACGGGGTCCCGGGCTCCTCCCACGATGTTGCACTCGTTCCGCAACGTTGGTTCTCAGGGTCTCCTCCCGCGACCGCGCTCCCCCACCTTCGACGACGAGAATTTGCAGCCCGGGCGACTTTTTTCTTTCTGATTTCCGCTACCGGAGGCCCGTCGCCGGGCCCTGTGCCATCAGCAGCGGACCTGGCGCGAAAACAGGACCCCCAGAGAAGCGGGCGGGACGGTGGGGCCGCGGACTGGAAACATCATCCTTAAGGACCCTCCACTGCACGGTTCCCCCCCGGGGCCGTGGGCGACCCGAGGAGGAGGAGGAGGAGGAGGAGGAGGAGGAGGAGGTGGAGGAGGGGGAGGGGGAGGAGGGGATTGAGGAGGCGGAGGAGGAGGAGGAGGAGGAGGAGGAGGAGGAGGAGGAGAGGAGGAGGAGGGGGAGGGGGAGAAGGAGAAGGAGGAGGAGGAGGAGGAGGAGGAGGAGGAGGAGGACGGGTCGCCTAAGCCCTTCGGAGAAACCCTCCACCCTCCACTTCCAGCTTCCACACCTTCCGACGTCCGCGGAAGGTGCGGAGGAGTTCATCGAAACGCATGGGAACCATGCGCAGTTCAAAGAGACCAGCACAGACCATATCGAAAAAGGGGCGGAAGTCTAGGGCGGACGGTCTGGAAGAGCGAGGGGGAGGGGATGGGATGTGTCTGGCCCTGACATCGGACGTCGCGACGACTGCAGTCTCTTGAGCAATCACAGCCAGGGCCCTGGACCGCATCTGCGGAGCGGGATCGATACCCAACGGTGGTCCTGGGGTCCGAAGCCTGGCGAAGGCGCCCGCCGTGGAAAAAATCGCGCGGGGCACGGCAGGGATCCCCTCATCGAGACACCGCGATCGACACGTCGCGATCCCCGAACGAAGACATCTCGATCCGATCCCCTAATGAAGACGCCGCGATCCCCTAACGAAGACATCGAGACGCCGCGATCGAAACGTCGCAATCCACTGAGGAAGACATCGCGATCCCCTAACATCGAAAAATCGCGATCGCCTAAAATCGAAGGCAAGCTCGAGCCCCGGATCGAAACACATCGCGATCTCGATCCTGGCGCGAGAAGGGAGGCCCGCGTCCTGGGCGTCCTCGGCCCGGGGGCCCGCCAGAGGCCGAACGTGGCCAAAACCTTCCACGTCTTGGCGGCGCGCCCAGGGGGGAAGTTCCTCCTCCCCTCCCTCCTCCTCCTCCTCCTCCTCCTCCTCCTCCTCCTCCTCTCTCCTCCCTCCTCCCTCCTCCTCCTCCTCCTCTCCTCCTCCTCCTCCTCCTCCTCCCTCCCTCCTCCTCTCCTCCTCCTCCTCCTCCTCCTCCTCTCCTCCTCCTCCTCCTCCTCTTCCTCCTCCTCCTCCTCCTTCTCTTCCCTCCTCCTCCTTCCTCCTCCTCCTCCTCCTCCTCCTCTTTCTCATTCATCTCTCGCCTTCTTGCAGAGGGGGCGGGCCTTCTCAGAAGGATCAGACCCAGACCCCCTCGAGTCATGACAGAAAACACGACGGGAGGTTCCTCACTATTTTGAGCCTGCGGGAGCCCTTACTGGGCCTTTTTGGGACCGTCAAATAACGACTCGGGATGAAAAACCGGTCCCAGGGAAGGGGTCTGGACCTCCAGAGTCGACGTTATGAAAAATTCATGACGTCGGGGGTTTGGGTCAGAAAGTTCAGAAGGCCTCTGGCCTTCTGAGAAGCTTGCTGAACCTTCTCCGAAACCGCAAATGGCTTTTCAGAAGGCCGGAGGGCTTCCGAGAAGCCCCGCCGCATTCTGAGAAGGCCTGCCCCTTCTGCCTTCCCTGACATCCGATGTCGCGACAAACTTGAAGCATGGTAAAGAAACACGACCGGAGCCCTAGACCCCCTTCAATCTGTGGTGGCCCCAGGGCCCGAAACAAGGCAAACTCGCCCGCCGTGTAAAACTTGCAACGCCTGGACCTCAGCCCAGACATGCGATGTCTCGTTTTTTTCCGATACGGGGGCCCTGGAAATCCTGACACCTTCCCCAGGACCGGTTTTTCTTCCTGAGTCGTTATTTGACGGTCCCGAGGCCAAGTAAGGGCTCCCAGAGGCTCAAAATAGTGAGGAACCTCCCGTCGTGATTTCTGTCATGACTCGAGGGGGTCTGGGTCTGATCCTTCTGAGAAGGCCCGCCCCCTCTGCAGGAAGGCGAGAGATGAGGGAAGAAGAGGAGGAGGAGGAGGAGGAGGAGGAGGAGGAATAGTCCTGGGGCCAGTAAGTACTGGGGCCAGGTAAGGGCCCTCTGGAGACCCCGAGCGGCCAAGAACGTGCCGCTCGACTTTGTTTCAGGATGCGAGCACGTCTTGGGGCCTTGCCAAGCAGCATTTCGAGGAGAGGATCGACAGCAGAATTGATTCACCCCAAACTTGATCGCTTCCTCGAGTCTAAAAGATACGTAGACAATGTTTTTCGGTCCACGAAGCTTCCACGTACGTTTCGCAACAGCGACGAAACAACCAATGTTGGCGCAAATCACTCTCAAATGCGACCCGAGACCTCGCGATCCCCTAGGCGAGACACCGCGATCGAACCGTCGCGCTCCCCGAATCAAGACATCGCAATCCCCTAACAACAAAACCTCGCGATCCCCCCATCGAAAGGAAGCTCGATCCCCACATCGAGACATCGCGATGTCGATCCCGGCGCGAGGGGGGGCGGCGTCCTGGGCGTCCCCGGCCGGCCGCCCCGGGGCGCCCCAGCGGCCGTCGGCCGCCACGCCGTCTGGGCACCAGGGCGCCACGGGGCTGTGGAGGCGCACGACCACCTGAGACGCAGCCGGGGCGAGAACAAATCCGGGTCAGGACAAATCACTGCGCCGACCTTGCAGACGTGCTGCAGCGGATTTTTGCGTGGATCCCTGCCAATGCAGAACCCCGAAACGGCGAGTGACGAACGACGCGGCATTCGCGTGGATTGATTTTAGTCTTCATTCCGGGCCAATAAAAAATCCGCACGAAAATCAATTCGAAATCCGGAACGAAATTCTCCAGGACACTCCGGGCCCATCTTATCGTTTTCCAAACGAAATCCGCTCTGGGATGTTGGCGCCATGAGATAGGCAGCCCGTATCAAAAGGATGCGCGGTAACTCCAGGCTTGAAGGGGCCCTGGGACACACACATACATGCACACAAGTAACAAGATTCCCAATATTTTCCTATATTTTCTGGGTTTTTGTCTTCTCCCCCACTTCCCATAATTTCAACATTTTCTAGTGAATCGACGATTAATTGTGTCTGTGTGTTTCCTCCTGAGAGGCTGAAAAACTCAGCCCGCCGGAGGTCGGGTTTTCGTGCTGGAGGACCTGGGCCTCACAGAGAGCTCGTGGGCCCGGCCAGTGGCGCGCTATAGTGGTCACCGGAGCACGTATTAGTGATCCCTGCAATTGAGAAAACGCGAGGGAACGAGGAGCAGTGAGGCATTTGAAGATCACGAGTGGGCCAAAAGCCATTGCATTCGTGGGTCAGATGCGTGAGGTGGGCCACGAGCGGGCCAAACTCGTGAGTGGGCCACTCGCGGGCCCTTTGTGGGGCGAGAGAATACATGACACCAGAGAAAAGCCCCAATCAGTGGATGGTTTCCACTGAGGAAATCGACCGGGAACCTGGGAGCCCAGGAACCCACTGCTTGGGGAAAAAGGCATTCTATTAACGGCTTTTGGGGGCAGCCCTGCGTGAGGCTTTTGGAAGTTGGCAGGCCTGGGCCTGGCTCGTGACCTTGGCGCACAGGTCCTTCACGCTGAGCACCTTGGGGTCGCCGTCCGCGTCCAAGTCCCCGGCCTCGCTGCCCTGCAAGGGCGGGGTGAGGAGGAGGAGGAGGAGGAGGAAGAGGAGGAGGAGGAGGATAAGGGAGAGGAGGAGGAGGAGGAGGAGGAGGAGGAGGAGGAGGAGGAGACGGAGGAGGGAGGAGGGAGGAGGAGGGAGAGAAAGAGGAGGAGGCGGTGGGACAGGAGGAGCAGGAGCAGGAGGGCGGCTAGCATGATGATGACGACGATGATGATGAGGATGCTGCTGATGATGATGATGCTGCTTCTGATGATGATGATTATGATGATGATGCTGATGTTGAGGATGCTGATAGCGGTGATGATGATGCTGCTGATGATGACGATGATGCTGGTGCTGCTGAAATAATGATGAAGGAGGAGGGTGATGATGATGATGATGATGATGAGGAGGAGGAGGAGGAGGAGGAGGAGGAGGAGGAGAAGGATGTGGAGGAACAGGCAGGAGAGAAGGCAAGGAACAGCAGGAGGACGACCGGGAGGAGGAAGAGGAGGAGGAGGAGGAGGAGTAGGAGGAGGAGGAGGTACACGAGGACGGCGACGACGAGGAGGACGAGGAGGAGCAGCGACGGCGGGCCGTGAAAAAGCGCGAGGGCAGCCGAGGGGGGGGGGGGCGGGAGGGCGCGCGCCGGCGGCACAGGCTGCCAGACCACGACGTCGCCGGAGTACAGGCCCTCCTCGCGGCGGGAGGGCGGCGGTCGGGCCGAGGCTCGCGCGAGAGGGTTTTGGCTTCCGCTATGAGAGAAGAGGAAAAGAGGACCACGAAAAACACATCCCCAATGCCAAAATCGCGGATTCACCGAGGGTTCGAAGATCGGCCAAAGATTTCGGGGTATGTTTTGCGTTCGTCGTCGTCGCCTTGGTAAAACCCTACCCCAACATCTCCCTCCCCGAAGTCTCGAGGAGCCTGCATTTTGTCTTGGCCCTCGCGCTTTTGGTATTGGGCGTCTGTTTTCACTTAGTTCAAAGAAGCATGTGTATGTGGCTGTGTTCTTTGATTCCATGTCATGTTTCTGCCGTCTTTTGTGGTTGCTCTTCGTTTGCTTTCGCTTCGGGATATCGCAGCAGCACCCGCACGATTCGGTGCTGTGTGACATGCCCTCGCTGGCTACGCATTTCTGGTTGCTTTTTCGGTGCCTTGGCCATGTGTCTTCTCTGATACTGAACGTGCTGGCCACTCAGGCAAGTTGTTGCGTCACTTGGGTGCAACCGTCCTCGTGCGCGGACGACCGCTACGCCCTCGTGAAGCCATGCGGCTTACTGTGGCAGTCCTTGAGATCGCTCAGCGATGTTGTTGCTTGCGACACGCTACCCGTGTGAGGACGTGGTCTCTGAAGGGGATATATAGCAAAATATGAGGAACTGCAAGGGGTGCGCGACGATGGGAACATTGACGATGATGACGATGATGACGATGATGATGATGATGATGATGATGATGACGACAACGACGACGATAACGATGATGCTGCCGATGATGATGCTGATGATGATGATGCGGATGCTGCTGTTGATGCTGTTGCTGCTGCTTCTAATGATGGTGATGATGACGATCATGTGTGCATACATATACAGACATTCAGATACTTATACATACTGTTTGTGTACTATATGTACGCACCATGTGCATGCATGCATATAGACCCACGAGCGCGAATCGCGTGCTTATGTTATAGCATAGCATGCATGCCCCGACCCTCGACAGGCATACAACTGCACATGTGTACACGTATACCCATTCGTTGAATATGAACTGCGCTGAAGATGACAAACAAAACACCCTTAGAAGGTTGAAACGGAACGCCTCACCACATGTCCGCCCTTGTCCTCCTCCCTTTTGTCCTTATCCTGCTCCTCCTTCTCGTGCTCACCCTTCTTCTTCTCCTCGTCCTCATACTCATCGTCCCCCTCCTGTCCTCCTCCTCCTCCTCCTTCTCCTCCATCTCCTCCTCCTCCTCCTCTTCCTCCTCCTCCTCCCCCACCTCCTCATTGGGACTGTTCTGAAGCCTCTTTCTCTCGTCCTTCTGTGCCTCCCCGTCCTCTCCCTCCTGTCCTTCCTCGTGCTCGTCCTCACCATCTTTGTGGGGCTAATCTTAGGTCGGGCATGTCCCCCTACAGGCGGATTTTGTGCGAAAATGAAAAGTAGCCAAAAAGTACACCAAAACAGTACAACATAGTCACAACATCGTCTCCAGATTACTGTTGACTATTTTCGAATACTTCCCCTGTAGAGGGACAGGCCCGACTTAAGGCTACTCTGGATGCCCTCTGGGGCTCGGAGGCGTAGGCCATCTCGAACACATTTTGGGACTGTCCTGGGTCGTCGTGGGGCCTCCAGGGATGGGAACGTACAAACAAATACTTTAGTGGCCTTTGGCCAAGCCCGCCACCGTGCTTGGGTCGTAGACAAGAGGCCTGGTTGGGCATTTCTCTTGGGAGGCCTCTCGGAGACCTCGTGAAGCTATTTTTGGGGCCTCTGGTGAGCCTCTTGGAGCCTCTGGGGGGCGTCTTGGGGGCCGTTCGGGGTCTATTTGGGGCCTATTTGGGGCCGCTTGGATGCCTCTTGCGGCCCTGCTGGAGGTCTCCGGAGCCATGTTGGATGGCGGGCTCGAATTGGTAGTGCGGGTCCCACTTTCGGGCCTCTCTTGGGGCCCTCCAAGGGGCCGCTCGTGCCGTTTTGGTTGGGCTGTCTTGCGGGCCTCTTGGGCGCCTTTTGGGCCGTCTGGGTGCTGTCTTGGGGGCCTGTGGAACTGTCTTGGAACGTCGGAAGCCCAAAACGGCGAGATCTCTGAAATCAATTAAACATGTATGGAACGTGTACGAGTTTGGTTTATTCGAAACCTCCTGGGGAGCCTCTTACAGGCCTCCCAGACCGTCTTGAAGTATCTTGGGCCGTCTTGGAGCGCTCTTGGGCCGTCTGGGTAACCTCTTGGCTCCACTTCTGTGCCTCTTGGGGCCCTCTGCGACCGCGTCGGAATACCCCTGGGCCTTCTTAGAGTCACGTGACGCCCTCCCAGAGCCCACCGGGGGGTGATTGATCGGAATATTCTTGAGGAGGGCCGGGGCCCTGGGGCTGGTGACCTGGTATTCATCATTACGCCTTCTCTGTCTATTAATCTCCTGTATGTGTATATATTATTATTAGAAAGGAAGTGTGCGGGAAGTGATCTAAACTCAGGTGGCCAAGGCGTTGGGCCCAGATTGACTGAGTTTGGGCCCTCTATGCACCAGAATGCCTGAGTTTTGGGCCGACCAGGCCAACACTTAAGCTTCCTGTTTTGGCTCTCTTTGTTTAGATTCCTCTAGCCATATTCCAAGCATGCATCTGTTTCTTATCGGGCTGGAAGCTTAAAGGGGCCATAGTGTTTGATGAGGATGTGATGGTGTGTGGGTGGTGTCTTGTCTTGTCGTTGATAAGAAAGGCCACTTGTGTTTGAATGGTGCTCCGATGTAGTTTTACATTGGGCATTTGTGTTCTACTGTAGCTATTCTTAAACTTCGGAACAATAGAACTGCGTCATGGCGTATACGCGTTTTCGGTATGTCGATGCAAGGAATAGGACGTTCCTGCAAAGAAAACGTCTTAAACTGCAATATATGTCCCTACAAGCGCGGGCGAGACGACTGGATCATGATGATGGTTCCAATGACGGCGAGCGGTGGTGATGATGGGGACCCTTGATTCACGGAGTTCGACCAGAAGCCTGATTTTGACCCTCCGCTTTCATTACCTAAGTCTTCTAGAACTTGAACGCGAAACCATTTTCTGTGCTCCCGAAGCCACCTTGCACATTCAAGAACTCGAGTGAAATGAAACACTGCAAGATCAAATGACCTGCTGCCAAAAATGATGGGGAAGTCTCGAGTAATATGCCAGCCCTTCTCTGCGCAGAAATTTAGGGAGCTGGCCCTGTAACTGCGCAGAAGTGTACAGAAGCAAGTGTATCGAGGATTGAGCTTGCCCCTTGCCTGCGCAAAACTGCACATCACCTTGACCCTGTGGTTGGGCGAGCCCGCCCCTGGCTCTCAGACGCCCCGGAGTAGACGTGCAGGAATAATAGAAGGAAGGGAAGCGGCAAACAACGCACACGAATCGGAAGCCGCAAGTCTCCACATGGGACGCTGGCGCACCCAAAGGAACCGCAACCCTGTGTCGAAACACGATCTGTCGTCCCGCCGTTTCTTCTCAACGCGCCTAAATAGACGAAGCCGGCACCGCAGCTCGTCGCCGCCAGGCGTCGTCGTCGTGCCGCCGCCGCAGCCGCCGCCGTCGTCGTCGTCGTCGCCGTCGTCGTCGTCGTCGCCGCCGCCGCCGCCGTCGTCGTCGTCGTTGCGCCGTCGTCGTCGTCGTCGTCGTCGTCGCCGTCGTCGTCGTCGTCGTCGTCGTCGTCGTCGTCGTCGTCGTCGTCGTCCGTCGTCGTCGTCGTCGTCGTCGTCGTCGTCGTCGTCGTCGTCGTCGTCGTCGTCGTCGTCACCGTCGGCTTCGTCGCAGCGACGTCGCCCTATGCGGAGGCGCTGCGATAGACAACCCTGGCCTCCACCACGCCGTCGTAGGTCTTCGGAGGTTTCTGGTAGCCTCTTGGGGCCCCTGGCCCTGGGGTGCTTTCCAGCAACTGCGCCTCATCGAAAGCCTTCTGGGGACGCACGGGTCATCCCGAACAGCCCTTTGCGAAAAGAGCCCAAGCCTCTCGCCATCGCTCGGACGTCCTTTCCCCGTGTATTCTTCGGTTTCGTGCGCGTATTTTTCGCAAGATGAGCTCACATGCTCCGCGATGGCCCTCTCCGAGACAAAGATGCACACGTCCGAGCGATGCCAAAGCCTCCACCGTCCCAAACACATCCGGGACGGCCCCGGGGCCAGGACGCACAGCCTCCCAGCGGGGGCTGGGGTTCAGAGCCCTGGAGCCCCGCGTACGGTTACTCCGTATGATAAGGATGCGCGGTGGGGATGCAAGGGCCTTTGAGGGCCACGATCACGTTGTTCGAACGAGGTTGGCCAGCGAAAGCGGCCAAAGATGGACCGAGGAGGCAGGGATGCAAGGGAACCTTTGGGAAGGTTACCGTCCTTGCCATGCGGGTTGACTGCATGGAAGAAGCGAAGGCGTCGGATGTCTGGGAATGGGAAAGGGATTGGAGGCTTGGACCTTGGAGGCGGCCAGAGGGTCTGAAATGGCTGGGACCACAGAAAATCGGCCGTTCAGAATCGATCCCCGGACCCTCCCAGGGTGCATCTGGTCCAGTTTTGCACCCCGGATCCGTTGCGACATTCCCAGGGTCCCGAAAACGGCACCCTGAGGCCGACATATGCAAAAACACTTCACGAACCCAGAACCTCGAACCTGCCCACCCTTCCTGCTGGCCGGAACCAAAGATGGGTCACCTCAGAACCCAAGCCGGCTCCAAGATGGACCGACATCGAGGCATGCAGTGGGACCCACGCCGAGGCGACGCCAGGGGCGGGGCGGGCCGAACTGACGTTGGAGCCTCGCACCGAGCAAGTCCCCCCTCGTGCGGAACGACCTCGAGCCGATGCAGTGGGAGGGGGATGCAAGCGACGCGTCGTGGTCACCCTCACGGAACGCCCATGGTGTGCGCGCGCTGCACAGCCGCGGGATCATGATCATCCCAATAATCAAAGTCGAGCCGAGGCCTAGGTCACTTACGGTGAGCGTCTGTTGCTCAGCGTGTCGCGGCGGTGGCCCTGGCGACACGCCATGCCCTGCGAGCTGACAGCGTGTCGCTGCGCTTCGCGGGAGGGGAGGCTGGGCGAAACTCGGGGCGCTGACGCTTAGAGCCCGACACGTGCTTAGTGTGTTGCGCCAGGGCGTGGTGGGACCACAGCCGGGCGGCGCGACACGCCAAGCAGTTCCCGACCTTCCTCCTCCTCCTCCTCCTCCTCCTCCTCCTCCTCCTCATCCTCCTCCTCCTCCTCCTCCTCCTCCTCTTGCTCCTTCTCCTCCTCCTACTCCTCCTCGCGCTGGGCGATCGCCCGACGCGCGGACCTCGTCGCGCCCGGAGGCGCCGCACCGCTGCCCCCCCGAGGGGGGCCCCGGAAGCGCGCCAGGTAGCGCGCGGCCCTCCCCCCCGCGCCCACCTCTTGCGGGGGCCCCTCGGTGGTGCTCCGCGGCCGCAGCGCGGGGTCGGGCAGCACCCCCGAAGCTCGGGGTCGAGCAGGCTACCGTCGGGGCGTCGACCTCAGGAACCCTCGATTCATGCTGCTCCCATCGTGCTTAAGCTGTGCATTTTCTTAGGGTGGAGGGCTCCGGGTGGAACCCGTATGGGCTTTTGCACCTCGTAAATCAATCCGTCTTGGGATTCACCCTTTGCAAAGACAGGCCTCGAACATCCATCGAAACGGCATTTCAGATTTCACCCTTTGCCCTCCACCCAAAGAACATGCTCATCCCAGAAATAGTTTCGAGCGCCCAGCAAAGTGTCGGAACGGTGTCGCAGCAGCGTCGGGCGAGTGTCTCCCGGGGCCCTGCACGTGAAGGCCTTCCAGTTTCGGTACTTCCCTGGTGCTCGAAACCATTTCTGGTGGTCAAGGCTAAAGCAGAGTGGAGCATCAGAACCCTGGATAAGGAACGGGCCCCCTTTCTCCCAGAAGTTACACTTCGACTTCCCATGGGGCGGACCTCGGGAAAACTGAGGGCAAATTGCAAAACAGTATCAAGGGACACCGAGCCCCTCCCCGACGAAAAGGGCTCCTTCTTCAGCGCCCCGACTGTAGAGGCCTCCTGCGCAGGCTCCGAGCAGCTGGGGCCGGAGAATCGCGCCGCATCGCCGCTGTACCCGCGCCGTCGGCGTGGAGAAAAATCGGGCTCGGCATCGAGCCGCATCGCCGATGGACCGGCGACGCAGCGCGATTCCCAGACCTCCGACGTCAGGAGTTTCCCTTGACGTCGACCCCCAATGGTCTCGATCCATCCCGCGGGACCGGCCCCGAGCTCTGGTGAGGGCCCCCAGGGGTCGCCGACAGTGGCTAAATTGTTCGCCCCGCCCAGGAACGTGCGGTTTCGCCAACGGGGGCGCGTCGCCGAACAGGGGGGGGGACAGGCTCAGGGGGGGATACATCGACCCCCAATCGCCCACTGGTCGCCGACAGGGGTTGAATCGTCCGCCCCGCCCAGGAATGTGCGGTTTCGCGATCGAGGGCGCGTCGCCGATCCATCGGCGATGCCAGGCCGTTCTTTGACGGCCCCGAGCTCCGGTAAGGGCCCCCAGAGGCTGAACAAAGGGGAAAACCTCCCGTCGTAATTCCCCAATCAGTGTCTGCACTGAAGGGGTCCTAGCGGAAATTGAAATTAGGCGAAAATGTCCCGCCGATTTTGGTGGCCGGCTGGGTTCCTGGGTTCCCGGTTCCGGGTTCCCGGGTTCCTGGTTGTTGGCTCCGGGCCGGTCTCGGTGGGTTCCGGGTTCCGGGTCGATCTCCTTATCGATCCCATTTCAAACCATCCACTGATTGGGTTTCTTTGTATATCGTTTAACCGATCCCCATCCCCAGCGGCGTGGCCTGGGCCCCACTGGGTTATAGGTCGGTCCCTTCGGGTTTCGAGGGGTGTATCCCTAACTTGGGTGGTACTTTGGTGGGGGCCTCGAAGGGGATGGGGATGGGGATGGGGATTGGTCAAACACGATGCCGATGCTTTGGGTTTTGCTCTGGTGTAACCTTTCCATGGCTCGAAGGGGCCTGGGCCCTCGGACCCCACCTGCTCGGACCCCCCCTGGGAGGCCCAGGCGGGAGGCCACCCCGGGCTTCCCACGGCCACCCCCGCCGTGGCGGCTCGGCCTCTCGAGGCGCGGCCGCACTGCGCCACGCGCCCCAGGGAGCTCGACGCAGCCGGCAGGTTTGAGTCGGGCATGCCCTCCTACAGGAGGAGCGCTCAAACATCGTCAACACTCGATCTGGGGATGGTTTTCCTATGTTTTTGTTGAAAATCTGTTGCTGATTTGTTTTGACGATCTCTGGTTTTCCCGCCAAGCTCCGCCTGCAGGAGGACATGCACGACCTGACAGTCGGTGGAAGCCTGCGAGGGACAAGCAGCCCTTCCGCATCGCTCCGGCGGCGGAGCCGCACGGCACCGACGGACAGCGAGCCATCGAGGAGAGGTGCGATGCGCTCCTCACGCTGCGCCTCAGGATGCCCATGCAGGGCCAGGGTCTCGCGGACAGCCCTCTGGGTACGGCCGACTGAGGGGGCGAGAGCCAGAGAGGGTACGGTGCAATACGGTGTCGCACCGAAGCCACCCTGGCAGCCACCGATCGCTCCTTCCCCAATCCCCTCCCGCTCCTTCTCGACGGTGCTGCCGATGTTCCGCGCGAGAATATCATCAGGGTTGTCGTTCCGAAACTCCTCCCAGCACATCAGCTCGGCGTTCGGGTCCAACGGTGCAATCTCCTCACGCTCCACGTGCGGCCGGAGGCGATCTTGCAGCCAGTTCTCAGTGACCATACTCTCCAGAGTATCCTGCACATGGCAGTAGTGGCAGCCGAGTGTCAGGAGGCACTCGGTTGTGGGGCAGAAGTATTTCACGATGAGCAGGCAGAGCTGATCGGACCACTTAAAGAGGGAATGGGGCACCTCTGGACTGGAGGGCTGTGCCCACTCGAGCGTGTGGGGGTCGTAGCCTCGCGAGACTACACAGAGCACCACCAAGCTGGGGGGCTCACCATTGTTGGGGCAGCCCGCGTGGAGAGAGTGCTTGGGGTTGAGAAACGTGAAGCGCGTCTGCTTCGTCTTTCTCTGGTGGAGGCAGAAGAGGGCGATCTCCTCATAGTTGATCCCCAACACCTTTTCCACCTCCTTCCACAAGTCCACGCCGGCGTATTCACGCGTCAACTGCAACTTCTTGAAGCACGGCAGATCGTCGTGTGACCAGAACCCCTGCAGCTTGCAGAGGTCCCGCTCCAATAACAATTTCACCTCCACCTTCGAAACGGGGACAAGATATTACACTCTCATATAGCTTGAACCCAGATTTTCCCATGTGGCGCGGGGACATGAGACACAGAAAACGCGCACACATGCGATCACACCCGCGCTCTTTGAAACATTCGTGGCAACTCAACGACCTGAAACTTTTTGCGGGTCGCTACACCAAATAACCGACACCTGCCCGCTACCAGTCATAGTTGAAACGGAAAGGGGCATTCCAGAGCTTAGTTTACACCTTCGTACTGTGTGCGGGCACGAAGGCACAGGCAATTGCAATTAACCGCGCAAACGCAAATACGCGTGTGCGTGCGTGCGTGCGTGAATGTGGGCAAGCGTGGCGTCCTTGGCAGTTCCCCCCCCTCTCTCCTCGCCTCCTCGTCGCTTGCGTTTGAACTGTCTTCTTGTTCGCCCTGCCTGTTTCAATCTGCCCCCCCACCTGGGACCTTACGACCGCCTCAGGTTGTGGCGAAGGCGGCTTCGCTCAAAGTGCTTCATTTCCTCATCCCGAATCTCAACACGCTCGCATTCCACATCGGTGGCGGAAGAACAATGTGTAACCGAAATCGTTTTTCATGTCTTGCGCCCGCGGGCTCGCTGTGTGAGGGCCGACGAGCGGATCCCGCGTGGTACGTTCCGCCTGTTGACACAGCGCTGGTAACCAGTGGACTTCGATGATGAGGCCCAAGCGGGTTATTTTTCCGACCTGTCCTCGATGAAAAGCCTGTGCTTCGGGGCAGGTGTTTCCGTGGATTTTCTGCATGCCCATGCGTGTGCGTGTGTTCGTGTTTGTGCGTCGGTGCGCGCCTGCAACAACGCATCTGCGCAGTCGTGTGTGTGTGTGTGTGTGCATGTGTGTGTGTGTGTGCGATTGGGATTGTTGCCGCGATCACCCAGGACAGAGAAGCAGCAGGATGGAGCGGAGGACGAGGAGCAGCGCGGCGTTCACCACAAGGGGAGGGGGGGAGTTGCCCTCGCGGGCATGACCGCTGACACGTCGGCGGCTTCCCGCACCCTACCCTGGCCCCTGCAAGGCACGCGCTTTTGTTCCGTCGCGGCGCGGCAGAGGCGATCCGATCGCGCGTCGAGCAACCCAGGCTACGGCGCTGCGCATGGCCCCTCATGCAAGAGGGGGAAGGGGGGGGAGGGAGGGGGCGCTCTCATGCGGCGGCGCCGCAGGGAACGCGCGGGGCGGTCAGGCTGCGGGGCAGCCCCTGGCAGCGGCGCGAGGAGGCGTCGCGGGCGCACCCAGGGATTGGGCCAGCGCGCGGCACACACACACACACACACACCTTCACAGACACATTCAGACATTCAGGCATGCAGATGTTCACACACTCACACGCTCACACATTCAAAATCGCATTCACATGCACGTGCACATTCACATGCACATTCACATTCACATGCACGTTCGCATTCGCATTCCCACTCACACACGCAAACGCACACGCACACGCACACGCACACGCGCGCGCACACGCGAACGCACAGGCGCACGCACACGCACACGTACACGTAGACGCACACGCACACGCACACGCGCACGCACACGCGCACGAGCGCACGCACGCACGCACGCACACACGCCCACCCACCCGCACACACACACACACACACACACACACACACACACACACACACACACACACGTCCATCCCCCCGCACACACACACACACACACACACACACACACGCACCCACGCACGCACACCACACACACACACACACACACACACACACACACACACCACACACACACGCACACGCACACACACACACCCACACCCACACCCACACCACACCCACACCCACCCACACCACACCCACACCCACACCCACACCCACACCCACACCCACACCCCACCCACACCCACACCCACACCCGCACCCGCACACCCGCACACCTTCACACACGCACATACACACACGCACACAAGCACGCACGCACGTTCACACTCACACCTGCACGCGCACGCACACGCACACGCACGCGCACGCGCTCACGCGCACGCGCACACGCACACAGTCACACGCACACGCACACGCACACGCACACGCGCACGCACACGCGCACGCACGCACACGCACACGCACACGTAGACGCACACGCACACGCACACGCACACGCACACGCACACGCACGCACGCACGCACGCACGCGCGCGCGCACATGCACACACCCACACCCACACCCACACCCACACCCACAATCACAACCACCCACGCACCCACGCACCCACACACCCGCACACCCGCTCACACGCACACACGCACACACACACACACACACACGCACGCACGCATGCACGCACGCACGCACGCGTGCTCGCACGCACACCCGCACACCCGCACACCCGCTCACACGCACACGCACAGAGACACACACACACACAGAGACACACACACACAGAGACACACGGAACCACACAAAGACACACACAGACACACACACACACACACACACACACACACACACGCACGCACGCACGCACGCACGCGCGCACGCACGCACGCACGCACACACGCACTCACACACACACACACACACAAACACACACACACACACTACACACACGCTACACGCACAGACTACACACACTAAGTACACTGAGCATGTCGTCGTGCCCGCGCCTCGGCCTAACGTTGCCCCCTGGAAGCTCGGGACACAGCTCGGCTCCCTAGCAGCCGCTCGGGGCGGTGCGGGCGCCCCCTGAACGCTCTCGGCGAGGCGCCGCTGCTGGAGAGCATCCCGAGGCCGGAAAGCCGCCGAGAACCGCGGAAGACCTCCGAAAGCCTTGAACATCGAGGACGACCCCCCTCCCCTGGGGCTGACCCCCCCCCCAAGCGTCATTGAGGGCAACGATAGGGGGGGACTGGCATAGGGGGGGATGCATCGACCAGGAATCGGCGACACATCGCCGACAGATCGGCTATAGGTCTCCGATCGTGAATCCGCACCTTCCTGGGCAGGTTGGGGCTATCGGGCCCCTATCGGCGATCAATGGGCGATTGGAGGTGGATGCATCCCCCCCTATGCCGATCCCCCCCTATCGTTGCCCCTGAGTCGTGCCCTCCCACGGCCTTAGCCATCATCTCGATGCGCGCCCGGCGCCGCTCCTCGGCCTGGCGGGCCTCCCTGGCGCACCGCTCGACCATGGCCCGGTACTTGCCCTCCTCCTCGTCGAGCAGGGGGGCGGCGAGGATCTCCTCCAGGTGGTCCTCGCGGACGTAGGAGAGCATGTAGGCGCTGTGGATCTTGGGCGCGGTGGGCGCGCGGGCGCCCACCAGCTGGTCTGGGGGCAGCTGGAAGTAGTCCCAGAGCTGCGGGTCCTCGCCGCCGTAGTTGTCCTCCACGGCCGCCTGCTCGGAGCAGTGGGTCACCTCGGCGGCGCGCAGAGGTGCGTCTGTGTGTGGGTGGTCGTTTTGCAATGCAGTCGCCCAGCTTGCCCGAGTGCGCGTGCGGACTTCCTCTGCCGCGCTGCGACGTACAAGTGTGTGTGTGTGTATGTGTATGTGTGTGCGCGTGCATGTGGGTGTGTGTGTGGGTGTGGGTGTGGATGTGGGTGTGGATGTGGGTGTGGGTTTGGGCGTGCGTGCGTGCGTGCGTGCGTGCGTGTGCGTGTGTGTTTGTATGCGTGTGTCTGTGTGTGTGGTGTGTGTGTGTGCGTGCGTGCGTGCATGCGTGCGTGCGTGCGTGTGTGTGTGTGTGTGAATGCGTGCGTGCGTGCGTGCGTGCGTGCGTGCGTGCGTGTGTGTGTGTGTGTGCGTGTGTGTGTGTGTCTGTGCGTGCCTGTGTGTGTGTGCGTGTGTGTGTGTATATGTGTTTGTGTGTGCTTGTCTTTGTGTGTGTGTGTGGCCTCGCCCCCTTTCCTGTTCCTGCCCATTCTTGCCTACCATCTCGCCCCCCTTCTCCGCGCCCATTGTCGCTCTCGATGCTCTGGCCGCCGCTTCCTCCTGGCCCCTCGCTGCTTCTCCGCTTACCGCGTGCACATGCCCCACTGTGATCGCCGCGACGCAAGGCGCGTGGCCGCCGAGGAACCAGTGTGTGTGTGTGTGTGCGTGTGCGCGTGTGTGCGTGTGCGTGTTTATGTGCATGTGCATGTTCATGTGTGCGTGCGTGCGTGCGTGCGTGCGTGTGCATGTGCGTGCGAGCGTGCGTGCGTGCGTGCGTGCGTGCGTGCATGCGTGTGTGTATGTGTGTGCGTGGGTGCGCGCGCGCGCGTGTGTGTGTGCGCGCGCGTGCATGTGCGTGTGTGCGTGCGTGTGTGTGTGTGTGTTTGTTTGTGTGCGTGTGTGCATGTGCATGTGCGTGTGTGCGCGTGTGTGGCGTGCGCGTGTGTGTGCGCGCGCGTGCATGTGCGCGTGTGTGCGTGTGTGTTGTGTGTGTGTGTGTGTGTGTGTGTGTGTGTGTGTGTGTGTGTGTGTGTGTGTGGTGTGTGTGTGTGTGTGTGTGTGTGTGTGTGTGTGTGTGTGTGTGTGTGTGTGTGTGTGTGTGTGTGTGTGTGTGTGTGTGTGTGTGTGTGTGTGTGTGTGTGTGTGTGTGTGTGTGTGTGTGTGTGTGTGTGTGTGTGTGTGTGTGTGTGTGTGTGTGTGTGTGTGTGTGTGTGTGTGTGTGTGTGTGTGTGTGTGTGTGTGTGTGTGTGTGTGTGTGTGTGTGTGTGGGGGGGGGGGGCATTCTGCGGAGGCGGGGGGGCCTTCTCAGCAGAGATCTCCAAGGATTCCAGGAAGGCCCCTCAGAGGGCGGGAGCGCTTCCCAGAACCCCCCCCTCCTGCCTTCCCAGAGCCTCACCCTCCTCGCCCCATCCCCGTTGTGTAGAGGAACGCAAACAACATAAACGTAAACTTTCGACGGTCCCCATGGATTTCTTGGATCGGCGCTGGGCACCCCTCCCTTGCGCGCGGAGCGCGCCAGGGGCGGCGCCAGGGGGGCCCAGCGCAGATCCAAGAACTCCGCACGGCGCTTCAAAGGTTATGTTTATAGCGTTTTCTGCTACTTCGATCTCAGAAGACCCCCCCATTGCCCCATCCCCCTTGGTGCGCGCCGCCAGTCGCCAGTTCGTCGTTGAACTTCACCCACTGGCAATCCTGCTCAGTGGCCCCCGCGCGCAGTCTCGCGAAGGCGTAGTAGTGGCCGTCGCTGACGCTGCCGCTGTGCACCACCACGCTGTGGAGCGAGTAGGTCCTGACCATCGTTTGACCGATTCCTATCCCCACTGGCGTGGCCTGGGCCCCACCGGCCGATCTACCTCCCCAGATGGGGATCTAGCTTTATGATGTTCCAACCTACTTTAGCCTTGATCACCAAAAAAGATGCTCAGCAACAAGAAAGTACTAACATTGGAAGGGTTTTCGCGCGTCGGGCCCTGGGAGGCGATACTCGTTCGACATTGTTTCGATGCTTGTCTGGGTGCTCGACACTACTTCCGGGGAGTGGCCCTCAAGTGCGATGGGAACAACATGAATCTAGGCTGCTCCCTCTTCGGGTTTCGAAGGGCGTATCCCCAACTGGGGTGGTGGCATGGTGGGGATCGGGATCGGGACGGGGATTGACGCTGAGGTCCCGCTTCCCGGCGCCAGCGCCTCGAGGTCCAGGCGGGTCGGGAACTCGAGCCTCGGGCCGCGAAGCGGCTTCGGGGCCGCAGCATCCCTCGCGGCGGGCGCCCGCCCCAGGGCGGCAGGAGACCGTGCCTGCACCCTGCTCGCTCGGCGGAGGCGCGCAGTGTTAAGCCAGGCGTGTCCCTCTACGGGAGGAACGCCGAGAATAGCTCAAAAGGGGGCATTGTCGGGGGGCGATGTTTCTGTTGTTCGGTATCTTTTTTTCTGGGGGCTATATTTTTAGACTCTAAAATTCTCGCCCAAAATCCGCCTGTAGGGGGACATGCCCGACCTAAGCGCAGTGCCTGGCGGCCTGTGGGCGGGCGCCCCGCCGGCGGAGGACTCTGCCCCCACGGTGTTGTGGTGCTTGCGCTCGGGCTTCTTCCTTGAGAGCGCCTTCTTCTTCGGCGTCTCGACATTGGGCGGAAGGGGGGCAGGGGGGGGAGGTCTGGCTCCGGACCTCTGCTCAGTGCCACTGTTTGCAGCAGTGCGTCCTATGGGGGAGGCCCCACCTGCTCGAAACATGCGCCCAACACAGCCAAGATCTTCTCCTTGTGGGGGAGGGGGGAGGGGGGGTGCGAGGGCCCGCGCCGATCGGCAAAGCACCGAATAAAAAACGATCATGCTCTTGCTTCTCCTGTGCGGTGTTTGCCTTTGCCTTGAGCCCCCCCAAGGGGATCGTCGTAGTTCGCAGTTGCAGCCTGCCAGCCCCGACGAGCCCCTCACCGAGTCCAACACTGGCCCTGGCCACCGTCGCCGCCCGCTAGCCCTGACGAGCCCCGCCCAATCCGATGCCGCTGCCCCACGTGGCCGATCGCGGAAACCCTGAACCCAAAAAACGTTTCCATCTCCTGGGAGGTGGACTTTTGCTTCCGCCGCCTTCCACCAGCCTTCCGCCGGCTTCCGTCGGCCGAGCCGCCCTCGTTTTACTTCCGCCGCCTTCCGCCGAGGAAGAGACGACACCTCCTTTGATCCCCGAAGGCAGGGCCCTTTCTGGAACGCCACGTGTCTTACGCAGCGCCCAAGGCTCGTCGCTTGCTGGCTCCCACTTGCCCCAGCCAGCCTTTTTTTGTGGATGGATCTCCTAAGCTCTCCGCCGCCTCTGGCGGTGTGCGTTGCGAACAGGAATACAGCAAAGCCACAGGAAAGCGCGGCATTGACATTGCAGCTCCGCGCACGTGACACATTTTAACGATCAAGATCGCATCAAAGCCCCAGGAGAGCGAGGCATTGGCAGTGTAGCTCAACATGTACACGGTGGTGGCCGGGGAGCCCCCACGACACGTCCACGAACGTTGCTCCACACTCCGGGCGGCAGCGGCGCTGCTGCCGCTCGCCAGCCCGGACTGGCCCCGCGTGCCCGCGCTGGGCTCGTCGCCGTCGCCGCCTCTGGCCCCGCGAGCCCCGCCCTGGCCGCCGGGGCGTGTCGCCGCCGCTTCCTGCCCAGCCCCAGCCAGCCAGACCCGCCGAGCCCCGTGCCCGCACCAGTCGGCTACACGTAGGAATGAGCCTCGGCAACGAGTGACCTTTGGTGCGCGGGCGACGGGGGGCGCAGGGTGGCCAAATCCAAGCGCGCGCCATTCGCCGCTATCGCCTCGCGCTCGGCGATCGGGGGGCGACCTCGATGAGCTCGCACCAGAGGTCACCCTGGCCAAGGGTCACTCTTACGTGTTTTCGAATCGGGGCCCCATGTGCCTCGTCACCGTCGCCGCCAGCGCCACCCAGCCCCGTGTCCCTGCGCCGCCTCGGTATAGGCTCGGTGCAGCCCCCAGGTCCGTCCAGCCCCGTCGCGCGCCCCTCCTCTGCGCCTTCCTCGATAAGGCTCATGTCTGGACCAGTGGGGCAGCGTTGGTGGTGACGCGGGTGTCGCAGGAAGGCCGACTGAGACAAAGGCGGCTCTCCCGTCCGGCCAAAATCCAACCACAATCGCCCCCCCAGACCCCTCCTGTGTTCCCTGGACCCCTCCTGGGGCCGCCGTTGTCTAGACTGGCTTTCCTTTGAGAGTGGGTCCGTTCTTTCTGTTTCCATGCCCCCCAGGTGAGAGCCGCCCGTTCAGCTTGCACATGTCCATGCGCTCCACGTCGAACATGAAGCGCTTCAGTTGCACGAACAGTACGGGCGGAAACCTCTTCGGACGGCGGAAAGGACAATGAGGATGAGGAGGAGCAGGAGGAGGAGGACGAGGAGAAGGAGGACGGCGAAGAGTAGGAGCAAAATACGGAGAGGTGAGCGTGAGGGTGATGACAAACAGAGGGCAGAGTAGCCATGATAGAGGTGGGGGGCGGCCATATATAGGAGCGAGAGGAGGGATAGGAACAACGGGAGACACAAGACTAAGAGGATGGGGTAAACGAGTAAGGGGCGACATATGAGGAACATATGGTCTCGTAACAATGATGACGAGGAAGAGGAACTTGCCGACCCCTTCTGACTTCCTCGACGCGTGATGCTGCCCCTCCCCAACGTCCTCCCCGGGCAGCTCCGTCCAGTGGTTTTCGAGGGTGCTATCGTTGTCAATGGGGTCATCTGCTCCAGAAGTGCTCCAATACAGCACAAGATGGTCCACATCGCTTTAGATTGCCTCTCAATCGCGCAAGATGGTCCAATCTCGTCTTTACACTTGTCTCCAGCCGGTGTCCAATATATTTCAGGACGGCCCCGATACAGCGCAAAGTGGTCAAGGCACTCCCCGACGACGCCATATGCTTGATACAATGTTGCATGGTTTATGGCACGCCCAGCTTCCTTGTCTTGAGAGCATCCAACACGGCCTTAGAAAGGGCCCATCAAGACGGGCCAAGCGAGGCCCCGGAGGGTCTCAAATCGACCCAAGAGGACCCCAAGACGGGGCCGAGCGAACGTTTTTCGAATGATGCTGGCCAGCGAAAGTCGCTAAGGACGGGTCGAAGGGGCAAGGATGCAGTGGTATCCTTGGGAAGGTTGTCCATCCTTACTATGCGGGTGGACTGTATGTGTGGGTATTTGTGGCGGCGAAGAACTACAAACGCATCGAGAAAGACCCCCCGCACGAGTCCCGCAAGCCTCACGAGAAACTTCCGTCTGCACAAAGCGCCTCTGGAGCCCGCGCAGCCCACAACGGCCCCCGCAACGCCCTTCGGTACGAGCACCCTGCGCTCCCAAGGGGCCGACGCATGCAGCGCAAGAGGAGAGGGGAGGAGGAGGAGGAGGAGGAGGAGGAGGAGGAGGAGGAGGAGGAGGAGGAGGAGGAGGAGGAGGAGAAGGAAGAGGAGGAGGAGGAGGAGGAGGAGGAGGAGGAGGAGGAGGAGGAGGCGATCCAAGTCCAGCAGCCCCAACCAAACGCGAAGGAACTGGAGGGGGCCGAATTGGGGGTACCGCAGGGGCTCCTGAAGACCCAGAGAGGGGGATCAGCACAACGGCAGATCCGCTTATAACGAAGCCCAGACCGCCCCAAAGGCCCAAACCAACGTCTGGGGGGCGGAGAGCGTCAGGCTGGAGCGGAAAACACAGCCAAAGGGGGTGGGGCTCCAAGGCTACGCCGAGCGGACGCCAGAGTCGGCCGCACCCTGCAGCCCCGCACAGTGGGACCGCAACGCGTGCCCAGACCCCCCCCTGCACCAAGCCCCGCAGCCGCCGCAGGTGCATGGCCAGCGGGGCCACGCGTGCGCCAGGCCAGAGGCGCGCCGCACAGAAGCCTCGCAGGGCCGAGTGCCTCCAGCGTGGCGGCGGCAAGACAAAGCCAGAAGACACCAGAAGGGGGCGTCAGGGTACACGCACTCATGGCTGGATTGGGGGCCCACTCTTTGGCTCGACCCCTCTCGCCAGCCTCTTGACACAGAAACGAACATTGGCCAACGTCTTAGGATTCTTCGGCGGTCCTAAACGAAGGCCCTTGAGCTTCTTAATTTACTTACCAACCTGCAGGCTATAGCAACCACACATGTCACACATGCCCGCAGGACTTCATCGGGCCACCCGATGGCCCTCGTCGGCAACATGGCCCCCAGGACACTAGGAAGCAACGCGCGTTTTAAAACTCTCAGCTGTCTGTGCTTCACGCAAAAAGCTCACGCATCTAGAGTTTAAATTGCGAAGCATGGACCTGCTCAAACTTGTGCCCAATAACCGAGAAATTGGGGAACCACGCGACACATCTCTTCGGGGGAAGCTGACGGGCAATCTCCTGCGACTCACGGTAAATCCGCACTGCCCTGGAAACCAGGATCGCCAACTGCTTCGTGCCGTGACAAGATCGCTGAAGCAGTTGCTTGTGATTCAATTCTCCATCAGCACATTGGCAACTTGGATGTCTGCGGCCCCAGCATGTGCTAACACATCCGCCCATGCGTTTCCGATCGCATGCGCCAGCGAGCCTCCACCGTCGACGAAATCGTACAGGTCCTGATGGCTAGGTATCCATACAGATCTGCACCTCTCAACATCGTCTCTGCGCAGCTCGAACATGGACCTCCATATACTTGCATGCGTGGGTGATGCTCTCAATCACAACACGTCCCACCCATTCGCCTCCTCCACGAAACTGAGGTGATCCGAAACAACCAGCCCTGGCCTCCTCATAGATCTCAACGCCATCAATCCAGCAAGTTTCGCCCCTTGGAACAGACTGTTCAAGACCAGGAAACCCTCCATATCTTGCTCTGACAGGCCATCCAGTGAAAAAGGGTCCCACTGCACCACTGGCCATCCGACTCTGCATAACGTCAAGCCCGACGCATCGCAAAACGCCACAGTGCTCCATTCGCCCGAGCAGTCTCCCTATTCGTGCACAACATGCGAGTCCGACGGTGGGCCAGGTTGGAGGAGGAGGTGGAGGAGGAGGAGGAGTAGGAGGATGTGGAGGAGGAGGAGGGAGGACGGAGGAGGGAGGAGGGAGACGGGAGGAGGGAGAAGGGATGAGGAAGACGAGGAGGAGGAGGGGGAGAGAAGGAGGAGGATGAGGAGGAGGAGGAGGAGGAGAAGGAGGCGGCGGAGGAGGAGGAGGCGGAGGAGGAGAAGGGGGAGGAGGAGGAGGAGGAGGAGTAGAAGGAGGAGGAAAGGGGGAGGAGGACAAGGAGGAGGAGGAGGAGGAGGAGTAGGAGGAGGAGGAGGAGGGAAGAGAGAGGAGGGAGGAGGGATGATAAGGATGATGCTGATGATGATGGTGATGTTGATGCTCATGATGCTGATCATTATGATAAGTATGATGGTGACGGTGATGATGCTGATGCTGCTGCTGATGGTGAGGGGGGAAGTAGGAGGAGGAAGAGGCAGAAGAGGAGGATGACCAGTGTCAACTCAAGACTCGTTAACGATGTTGGAATACACCCTTCCTCCGAACTCCCTCTTCATATGCCCCTACAAGGGTTAATTTCCACTTGGTGCCCTGCCTCGTTGGGGGACAACCGTTTGAAGACCCTGAAGCATGTCAAAAACACCACTATCGGGACTCCAGCGCCACGGTCCAACCTGACTGTTGCGCCTTGATGATCCTGAATCGTGCCAGAACACCGGTTCTGGGACGTCAATACCGCGAACCAGCGTAACTGTGGCACCCTCGCAATATTGAGGTCTTCCAGAACATCATTTCTGGTACGCTGACTTTGGGGATCTGTGAAACTCTTGCGAATTCTCAAAACGAATGTGCGCGACGCTACGGCGAGAACCGCACTTTAAAAACAGGCCGCCCTGTTTAAAACGAGTGAGCGCGGCACTGCGGCGAGAACCACGTCTTGAAAGCCGCCCGCCCTCCGTCCGTGAGCCTCTTGCGAGCCTTTAGAACGAGTGTGCGCGGCGCTGATGCGAGAACCACATGCTGAAAACCGCCCGCCCTCAATCCGTGAAGCTATTGCAGTGTGCGCGACGCGTGTTCGCGGCGCTAGAGCGAGAACCACAATTTGAGAACCACTCGCGCTCCATTTGTGAAACGCTTCATGGTCATAGGTGGTGACGAAGTCTATGGCGAAACACCCTGTCCGCCCTCTCGACCCGCCTCAGGGTGCGACAGGGAGGCGCCACTCGTAAGGAACAGGAATGAAGGAGGAGGAGGAGGAGGAGGAGGAGGAGGAGGAGGAAGAAAAAGAGGAGGAGGAGGAGGAGGAGGAGGAGGAGGAGGAGACGAGCGTAGAGGGAGTCCAAGGTCGATCCACCCGCCTAGGAGCCCCTCGGCACCTGGCGCTTCTCGACGCCCGTGGCGGAGGAAGACGAGACAGCAGCGAAGGACGCAGCAGCGGTAGCAGCAGCGAACGGATGCGCCTTGGGTGCAGGCGAGCGGGGCGCACCTGCTGTTGTAGCTGGCGCACTCGTGGTCGACGCGGCCGTCGACGGGCGAAGATTCGTTTCAATCCGAGAGCCTATTTCAATCCGCACAGGGGGCGCAGCGGTCTTTATATTCGGAGGACAAGGAGCAGCAGCAGGAGGGATCGAAGCAAAGGAAGAGGGAAGGAGGGACAGCGACGGGCAGGCGTGCACACTGTTTTCGGCGCACACGCTCACACCGTCCTGTCCGCTGACCCCTGTTACGGGTGGGAGGTCACTCCACAGGTCGGGGCGACCAGCGTTGGTACTCTCACGCGAATCCCGAGAGGCGCAGACCCCAAACAGGCCAGCACGGGGAAACGCGGCGGCGGCACGAGCAGGAGGCGGCACAGCACGCGGGGTGCGAGCACTGTTTGGACGCTCCCCGCAAAAGGGCCCTCCAGGCCGAAACGCTGGGCTCACACAGGCGCTAGCAAGGCTACCGAGGCTCGGGAGGCTGGGACCCACACCACCAGCAGCCACACATGGCTTCAGATCGTCGGGGTTTCGAGCGGGTACCTCAGAACGAGTGGATAGAGGCGAGCAGCCTGCAACATAGGGGTAAGGCAAGTTCACAGACGGGGCCGCTCCAGGGCCAGAGAAGACCGCCGAACACGAAGATGACGCAGTGCCCGAAGCAGACAATGCCGAGCTCGAAGTGGCTGCAGGGAGGTCGCGCTCAGAACCAGCTCGAGACGCCAGCTCACAATTCACTCCTGAGCCCTTATTTCCATCAGAGGCGGTCGACCTCCGTGCTTGAGACACCAGCTCACTCCTTACTCCTGAGCCCTTATTTCCATCAGAGGCGGTCGACCTCCGTGCAAGAGACGTGATCTCACAACTTACTCCTGAGCCCTTATTTCCATCAGAGGCGGTCGACCTCCGGACTTGAGACAAAAGCTCACAGCTTACTCCAGAGCCGTTATTTCCATCAGAGGCGGTCGACCTCCGCGATCTGACGCCAGTGGCCGCAGGGCTCGAGGAGCACCCTGCAGCAGAAACCTGGAGAAGGAAAGAGGCATGGTCGTCGTCCCCATCTCCGTCGGCGTCATCACTCTCTTCAGATTCCATTGCTGAGACAGGTAAAGAATAGTAGTGGACCGATCCGTCGGCAGTAACGGTGGGCAGGACCTCGTCTCCATCGCTGTCCACAAGGAAGTCGCGTACACGTTGCGGCGCATCGGGTCCCATGTATTGCCTCATCTCTCTGCGTATCTCACGAAGTGCCTGGTAATGTCGATCAGCCACCTCCTCCCATCGCTCGTGTCGACTCAAGGCGTGGCGAGGCTCATTCAGCCACCGAAGGTATGCCACAATGTTGAGGCGCCCCTCAAGAGAAGTGTCCCAGGCAACCGTGCAAATATGACGAGCGAGTTCGTCGAATGTGCCATCCCAACCAGAAGAATCCACCCATTCCATCGCATCTAATTTGGCGCGCACGTACGGGATGCACCACAGCCACCAGTCAGCACGGCCACTCTCGGGATCATCCAGGCGCAAGATCCAGCGCGTAGCCCTCGAGGCAATACCTTCGGCAAAGACAGCTGGTGGGGCATCCACCGCAGAGGTAGACTGTGGATGGCCAGCAGGATTCAGAACAGGAGTTCCAGGTGACGGCGTCGACAGCGGAGGGGTGGCAGCGCTAGGGCACATCAGCTGTTCAGGAAGAGCAGGGTCCTCTCGAACAGGGAGCCCACCAGCACGAAGGCGGTCGACACGCTTGATGGTCGCTCGATATTCACGCTCGAGCCGTGCCACATCCACCTCACATGTGGTTGGGACAGTCAGCGTCGCTGCACGGACCGCGGAGAGCGCCACGGTGGCGGTCAGCGGCCACGAGAACATGGATGCCGCAGGCTGCGGCGAGGTTGCCGCGGGAGCGAGCGCCCGCACGTTCACGTCCTGCCCTGAGGGCAGGGCCTCGCACTGAGCCAAAGCGCCAGCAGACAGGGGCACAGGGAACTCTGGCTGGAGAGCAGGTTGGTCGCCTTCATCCGAGCCCGTGGGAGAACCCGAAAGAGCACCACCGCGCACCGAAAAACTAGGCCACACATCGTCGTCAGACGGAGTGGGTGGGACCAGGCCAGGGATAGGGGCCGCGGCGTCGGAGCTCACACTGGTGGTGGACGAGGAAGTGAGCACATCCGACTGAGGCTGCCTGCGGCGGATCGCCTGGACATCGGGAGGAGGCTCCCACCGTTTCAACTTGTCCGAAGGTCTGGCCAGACGAGAGGTGCGGACGGCGGCCTCAACATAACCGCGTAGCTGACGAGGAGTCGACACGAGCGCACCCTGCCGAGCATGGTTGAAGACCTGGTAATAGACATAGAGAGCCTCGAAGTGGTCAGGGTGGGGATGGGTAAGGCCAAGACGCTGAGCAAGGGGACGAGGCAGGGCACGTTGTAGTCCCTTGCTGACTGCCTGGCACAGTATAGGGCAGCGGAGATAATGCTGCTGCCGATCTGGGCCAGGGCATCCGAAACGGCAACGAAGTTTACCCCGTGGGTGGATAATCCTATAGGACGTCAGCCATCCATGCCCCCAAGTCCGTAAGGCCGCCATAGCCCAACTTTGCGGGACCAGCGCCAGAAGCTCCTGAATAGCGGGCCAGTGAATCTGGTTGAGGAAGGGGTGGTAAGCCGTGAAGAGCGGGGTTAAGTGGCGAATCAGCATAGCGTGCAGAGGTTTGTGCATACACATATTCTGACCCAGTGAGCGAGCAGCCGCACGTTGCAGCTTGGGTCTACGTGTCGTAACCTCAGCTTCCTCACGAATAGCCGAGCGAGCAGCAACAAGCAGGGGCTCCTGAGACCTCACGTGGACCAGCTCGAGGTGTTCGACGAACGCAGGGGATTTCCAGAAAGCTGGATAAACACGAGAGCGATCCATAGAACCCAACGGGATATCATCAAACTTCCCCTCCACGACCTCTCTGTGCCAAAGCGAAGCCGTCTGCCGCATCAGCCGCAGGTATTTCTCATAGCCCTGGAAGGTGTGAATAGCAGCACGAAGGTGAGCAGCAGTAGCATGGGCAGCCCACGATGGGATCTGAGGTCCACCCCAGGCCGGGAGTTCCAGGACCGATTCGTTCGAAAAGAGGCCGAGGGGAGCTCGAAGAACTTGGGCGATAGCACCACGTTCAATGGGCAGAAACCATTCAGGCATAGGAAGGAATTGTGCCACATAGGCCAAACAAGGATAAACACGCGTGCGGTATAAGATACAGTTGGTACAGACCGACGCAACCCCACGTCCCAACATCCGAGAGCGAGATCGTGCCTTCATGAGCGGGCCCCTCCAGTTCATGTCGACCGTCGCATCAGGGCCCAAAATCATCCCAAGATAAAGTAACCACCCCTCAACCGCAAAGCCTGACCAGGCACCCGCGATCGAGGCCAGCTGGGCCTGGGTCATAGTTTTCAGGGTTTCGGTCATGCCGCCTACGAGAGGGACCAGGGTGCACTTGCTGATCTTAATCTTGAGGCCCGCAATCTTTTCCATGACCCCAAGGACCCGCACCAGGATACGCAGAGAGGCCAGCTCATACAGGACAGCGCCAAGATCATCGGCACAAGCACGGCATATCCCCAACCGACGATGCTCGATGCTCCGCTCGAGGTCGGCCAGCATGGGAGAGGAGGCGAGAGCATATAAAGACCCCGAGAGACCACAGCCCTGGATGATGCCCGAGCGGATCCAGAAGATGGTCGCGTAGCGTCCCCCATCATGGACCACACCTTCCACTGCCAAATACATCCATCTCACGAAAGCAAGAACCTCGTCGGGGAGCCCAAGAGAGCCCAACAGTTGTAGCAGGAAGGCCTGCGACAAGCTCGGAAAGGCCTGCCCGTAGTCGAACCCGACGAGGACAGGGGAACGGCGCTCAGCAAGGGGATGTTGAGATGCAAGCCGAGCATGGGCATCGAGCTCAAGCACGTTATAGCAGAAATTCCGTCCTCTGATGAAGCCTCTCTGGGAAGCAGGTGCCACGGCTTGGACGACAGGCTCGAGGACCCGATTCATGACCGAGCTCAGGATCTTAACGTCGGTGTTACGCAGCCCCAGGACCCGTATCTTATCAGGAGACCGAGAACATACCCCAGACGGCTGATCTGAGTCGTCAACACCTTTGGGGAGAAACGCCTGGAGGGTGACGCTGGCGGAGGCGAACAACGACTGACCTTGGCATAGCCACCCGAACATTCTGGCCAGGTGCTGGGCGCCATAGTCGCACGCCGACCAGGCCGCGTAGGGCAGCCCGTCGACACCAGGAGCAGAGTGACGGGCACGCCGAAGAACCTTCCGAAACATTGGGGTCAGAGGACAGTGCAGGTCTATGTCGGAGGCCTTGGTGAGGAACCTGTCGAGGTACAACTGGGTCATGACAGGGTGGGGCTCTTTCCTGGAGAAGACAGGGGTCCAGTAGGCCGCCAGGGCCGCAATGCGCTCCCGAACCTCTGAGATGGGGCCCTCTGGGGTGTTGACCGCTGACAGAATCAGGCGCTTCGAAAACGGGGCCCATATGGAGGCCTTCCTCTCGAGAGCTCGCAAAAGCGTGGCCGAACTAGGCCGCCAAGCTGAGGAGGAGCCTGAGGGAGCACGATCAGCAGCAGCAGCAGCAAGCTCTTTTTCATATACCAGCCGATGTACTCCAGCAGCCCACTGCTCGAAGGACGGGGCGTGGCGCAGCGAGACGACCTGGCCGTCGACCGTCAGAGCGTCGGCAGCGTGCTGGGAGGTCTCGATGAGCTTGAGGGCGAGGGCAGCATCTTGACGCCACACAGCTCGCGCTATCCCACGGGCAACCAGCTGCAGCGTCCCAGGCAAGTCTGGGGCCGAATAGAAGAGGATGTTGCGGGCCTCCCTGGCGGCCTCCTTCATCATGTACTTATAGTGCTCTGTGGCCACAGGTGGACTCCATCGAAGCAAATCCTCATCACTATCAGCAACCATTCCTCGGAGTCGGCGCTGAAAGGCAACAGAGGTGAAGATGTGCTTGGGCATGGGCCGCTCAGAGGCAGGACGCGCACCACGAAGTCGCAGCCGAACCGAAAGAGCAGCATGATCAGAGATGCCCTGGGAGCTCAGGTGCTCTGGCGTGTCCACCGTGTTGACCTCGGTCATGAGCTGACACATCATCCAGCCTGTGGCAGAGCAGAAGAAGCGGTCGATGATGTTGATGGAATTGGTGAACTTGCAGAAGTGGGTAGCCGCTTCCGAGTTAACTTCCATCATCTTGCCAAGTGTAGCAGCCCAAAGTGGAGCATGAACCTTATGATCATGGGTCTGCTGCTGCTGCACACCAGTAGGTCGGTGAAAGATAAGAGAAGAATCAAAACTGTAGTTGAGGTCCCCCAAGACAACCACAAAGTACGAGAGGGGGTTATCAGCAGCGCGACGCAGAGCACAACCGATCTGCTCACAGACAGATTGTACCTCACCCTTGGTCAAGCCGTGATTGTGAACGTTGAAGATCACCAGCTGTGTATGCCCAAGTGCCACATCAACACGAAGCACCCTGCCTCTGACCAGAGGCACCGCACAGCTACTGACCGAAGTAGATGAGAAAGGTGGAAGAATGACGGCAACTCCCCCAGAGCCGCGGACAACCTCTCCATTATCATCTTCACAAAAGCTACTGTGAACAATGGCCGTGGAAGAAAGCCTTGTCACAAAGTCGTTCAACTCAAACCGATCTGCATGCACTTCTTGGAGAGCCAAGATGGATCGCCCAGGCTGCAGTCTGCTTAGGTAAGATAGCTTAGGCGAGGCCCTCGCCCCACCAAATTGAAGAAGAGCACGTGCATTCCAGGTCATGAATGTGAGGCTGGCTGTGATCTCTCCGCCGACCTGCCCCACTGGAAGCACAAACATACTAGTAATGGCGTCAAAGACACCACTGGGTGGCCGTCGGCGCAGCGGTGACGTTTCGGATGGCTCCCTGAAGGTCCCGACGGTCAAGGCCAAGGGCGCGGATCCCCACGTCGTTCCAAGAGATCTCAGGAGGTTCGTCACCTGGCCGTGGAACAAGACGAAGGATGTCGGTGTAGTCAGACTTGAGAACGCTCCGCTCCCGATCGACATACCACCTCCTCTGGCTGTCCATCTCCATGAAGGAAGAGCGGACCTTACGAAGGAGCATCTCGCCACGAACTTGTTTCGGCGACTTGTCGGGACCGAAGTGAAGACGGGCTGGATCAGCACCTTGAGCAGGGCACTGGAAGACCCGCCAGGCGCCGTCCGTCTTGAGGTTAGCAAGGGCCTTTTGCACCCGGCGGGAGGCCAGTCCGATCGGCCCAGAAAAGCAGACGGCAAACTTTTTTGAGGGAAGCGGCGTGAGGGCCTTGATCGTGTACGAGTCACCCTCAGAGAAGTTGAGCTCACCCATGAAAGAGTTGACCACCTCACGGACGCCAGCCAGACCGACGAGCTTGGACGAGACCACAATGACCTGCGACGGATCGATCTCGCGGTCGAAGCCAGGCGGGGCAGGTGGCCGCGAAGGTAGCTGTCGGTCCAGCTCATTCTGACGGCGAAGTTCCTCGACCTGCTTCTGTAGCTCAGCCAGCTGAGTGGCGTGGGCCTCGATGTCCCACTCGGTGTAATCGACCCGACGGCTGAGGGCATCATGCTGCTCTTGAAACTGGCGCTGCATAACATCGAACTGTGGGCGCACCGAGGCCATGACCTGCTGATCGATGGAGGTGTGCTGCGAGGAGAGCTGCTTCTGCAATGTGGCGAGCGTGACCAAGATAGGGGCGTTCGACTGCTGGACGGAGTTGGTGACGGCCGTGGTGACGATGTTGTCGAACTCACTGCGCAGCTGCAGGAATCTCGCGGAGATGTCGGCATGGTAAAAGGCCCGAGTGAAGGCGGCCTGCTCCTCCTCATCACCACAGTCAGCAGCACCACCAGCAGCAGCCTGAGCCCGCGAGAGAACGCCAGCCCCTGCCGCCGCGGCCCATGGGTCGAAGTGCCCAGCAGCGGGGCCATGCGGGGTGGCGTGCGGGTCGGGGCGCATCTCCTGCGACGGGAAGGTAGCGGCCATCTCCAGGTCTGCAGCCACTTGTGCCCGCATGGCATCATCCCACTCCTCGTGGGGCATAGCCTGAGCCCCATGGCTGGAGGCAGCACCCCGAGATGCGCCCTGTGCTGCAGGGTCGGGGCCCCGATGCGAGGCAGCAGCACCAGGAGAAGGTGGGACGTCCCAGCCAGAGCCACGAGTACGGCCAGCACGGCGAGCACGGCGAGGAGGCTCAGGGGCAGGTCCAGCGGTGCCGTGGGAGGACGGCCGAGCGCGAGCGGCACGACGAGCTCCTCGGCTGCCACCGCTCCGAGAGGCAGAGCGGCGTGGCTCCTCAGAGGAATCACGGCCACCAGAGGAGGCAAGCTCCGTATCAGCGTCATCACCACCATCGAGACGATGTGCAGCAGGGTGCGGGCGGTCGCAGATGGGAGGGCCCATGGCGCCGCAGAGCACGTCGTGGCCAAAACTGGGAGCGTGCTGGGGCGCACGACAGGGAGGTGAGAGGCGTCCTGGCCTCGGAAGGTTCGGGCCTCCCTGTCGCCTGCAACAAGGCTGAAGCCCCAGGGCAGGTTTCAACCTTGAGCCAAAATGGCTACGGAGGAGAAGGAGGAGGAGGAGGAGGAGGAGGAGGAGGAGGAGGAGGAGGAGGAGGAGGGGGGGGGCAGGAGGAGGAGGAGGGAGGAGGAGGAGGAGGAGGAGGAGGAGGAGGAGGAGGAGGAGGAGGAGGAGGAGGAGCAGGGGACTGCGAGGACTGCGATCGAAACGAGACGCCGATCCGAGGAGGGTGGTGGTGGTGGTGGTGGTGGTGGTGGTGGTGGTGGTGGTGGCCTGGGGAGGCATCGGGTGGGGCCGCGGGCACAGCCCCTTTAGCAGCGCCTCCCGTTCAGGGATGGCTGGGGTACAGCCCACCGCCTGTCTCGGGGATCCAGCAACCGCAGCGTCACGGCGCAACTCGGTCCAAGAGACCTCCGGGGGCGACCCCCCCTGGGACCTCTCCGCCTCCACCACGCAGAGCACAGGAGGGCCAGCTGCACCCTCCTCCCTTTCCCGCGGAGCGGGCTTTCCCGGAAGAGGAGAAGGCTGCAGCTGGACGCCCCTCCAGGGACCAGGTGGGAGATGGGCCGCTCCCAGGGGGGACCCGGCTGCCTCAAGTGCCGGGAGGACACCAGAAACGCGGAGTGGGGATGGGCAGTGTGAGAGCTCTCGGCTCACCTCCACCGGGGTCCCGCCCGTCCGCACCAACCCTGATGCCACCGCAGTGCCCAGCTACGAGGCGTTGAGAGAAGGCCGGAGGAGACCCTCCCCGGGGTGCGGCACCCCCGCCCCCACCCCTGCTCGGCTGAGGGGCGCGGCCCAGCCTGCGGGTAGAGGCAGGGGGGTGGAGGAAACGCCCCTCGGCGTGGGCGGGCGGCGCGCTCAGGGGCGCGCGCCCGAAGGACTCGCCCTGGGACCCGACGGCCACCACCACGAACACCGCCAGGGTCGTCGAAGGCTTAACGACTTCTGCCGTCCTTCAACTCGCGCTGGAGCGGCCGCGAATTGCTCCAACTTCCCCTGGAGATCTCTGGATCTACCTGGATCTACCCCGATTTACTTGGATGTACCTCGATTTGTCTGAATATACCTGGATTTACCTGGCCAGATCCCCATAAGTCGATCGGCGAAAAGTCGACCAGCTCTTGGGGACAGGGGCTTACATCTGCTTTAGAGTACCAAGTGGGACCTGCTCTAGAACACGAACATACCGTAGACAGCTCTACCCTTTCTTCGACCCCGCACCGCGCCGAACGCAGCGGCCACGTCGTCCATAGACGCATCCACCCCGAAGGTGTACATGGATGTCACGGCAACCGCTGTGTCCACAGACACTCTTGGCTAGGACGCGAGAGCGGTATTTGGCATCGGCCCTAGATGTTGTTCTTCTTGCCATCGGGGGAAGCCGCCGACGGCGGCGGCGGCGGCGGCGGCGCGGCGAGCGCCGTCGCGGCCATGCCGACGAGGGCCTGCCTGATCCCGTCCAGCGCGGCTCGCCAGACCTCCGAGGCCTCCACCACGGCCAGCCGCGCCTCTCTGCTGGGCAGACGTCCCCCGCGGGGGCCCAGGAGATCGCGCCGCGGCTTACCGCCCCCGCAGGGGGTCGGCGTCGCGTCGCCGCGGTGCCGAGCCCGCTCCGCTCGCTGTGGTCTCCCGGCTCTGGGCGGCATGGGCGCGGCAGGCCTTTTCACCGCCTCCAGCTCCGCCTCGGCGCCGTCGCCGTCGTCGCCGCGCCCAGGGTGGCCCACGGCATCGCGTCCTCCACCCTCAGGGTCGTGGCGTCCAGGTGGCCGCGGAACACGCTTGATGTCATCTGGGGCGGCGCCGTCGTCGTCGCCAGAGATCTCATCGTCATGGTCGCACTCGTGGTCGTGGTCGTGGTCGCGACCGAACTGTACGACTTGCGGTCGCGGTGTGGCAAGGGCTGCACGCGTGCCGGCCTCAGGGCTGTAATGCCGAGCGTGTGTCGCCGACCTCAGGGCTGTAAGGAGGAGGAGGAGGAGGAGGAGGAGGAGGAGGAGGAGGAGGAGGAGGAGGAGGAGGAGGAGGAGGAGGAGGAGGAGGAGGAGGAGGCGGAGGAGGAGGAGGAGGAGGAGGAGGGAGGAGGAGGAAGAAGAGGAGGAGGAGGAGGAGGAGGAGGAGAGGAGGAGGAGAGGAGGAGGAGGGAGGAGGAGGAGGAGGAGGAGGAGGAGGAGGAGGAGGAGGAGGAGGAGGCGGAGGAGGATCGAGCGCACCGGCGCAGCAGTGCTGCCTCGGAGGAGCAACAGGAGGAGCAGCAGCCCCAGACGTCTGCTGCCTCGTGTTTTATATTTTTTGTGTGTCCTGTGCGGGACCCCCTCGAAGCCTCGATTCCCCCAGGCCCCCCCCAGGGCCAGCGTTCCATCCCCACTGACCTTCCGACAGTTCCGCGGCCCGGCGAGGGCCCCCAGAGGCCGAGACTCACCCGAACACCTCCCGTCGTGAGCTCTCCGCGGTGCGAGGGCGCTGAGGGAGCAGCAGCAGCCGCCGCCCGAGGAGCAGCGGCAGCGGCAGCGGCAGCAGCAGGAGCTGAGCGCCCCCGGCGGGAGCCTCTTGAAGCGGCAGCCCTTGCGGGCGCGCTGCCTGCCTGCGGGGGCTGGGAGCAGCCCCCCCCCCCGCCTGTCTGGCCCGCTGCGGGAAGAGGGCGGGGAGTGGGCAGGGCCTCCTCCTCGTCCACCTCCCCCTCCTCCTGTTCTTCCTTCTCTCTTTGCCTCCCTGTTCTCCTCCTTCTCCTCCTCCTCCTTCTGCTCCTCCTCCTCTTCTTCCTCCTCCTCCTCCTCCTCCTCCTCCCACTCCTCGTCCTCCACCTCCTCCTGGTCGTTTTCCCCCCTCTCCTCCCTCCTCCACCTCCTCCTCCTCCTGCTTTTTGTCCTCTTGCCCCCCGCTCCTCCTCGTCCTCATGCTGCCCTCTTCGTCCTCCTCTTCGTCCTCCTCGTCCTCGTCGTCGTCGTCCTCCTCCTCTATCCATTACCCTTATACATACCAGACGGGCTTGTAGGGCGGGCTGGGCGTTTCGCCTGAGGCGTCCACCCTATTCGTGATCCACAAGCCTTCAACAGTCAGACGGATTGAGGGGTGATGGCTTTCGAGATGGGGCTCTCGCCTCAGCACCGCGCGCATTCGTCTAAAGTGTACAACAGTTGCAATGATGGAAGGGAGATCATTTTCAAAGTGCAGTTCTCGTCGTTCCGCCTCGCCCATTCGACTCAAAATATCTGCCACAATTGCAAACATGAATTCGGGGTCGCTCTCAGAATGGAGCTCTCGTCTAAGCGCCGTGCGCTTTCGTCTTGGGAGCTTGCAACACTTACAAAGAAAGAGGGGGGCTCGTTTGCAACATGGACTTCCCGCCTTAGCGCCGCGCGCACCCGTCTCAAGGCTTGCAGCATCTGCAAGGGTGGAGGGCGGTTCCTTTTCAAAATGGAGCTCCCGCCCTAGGCGCCGCGCGCGCTCGTCTTACACGTTTGCAGTATCTGCACGGGGTGGAGGGAGGTTCCTTTTCAAACCAGGGCTTTCGCTGGAGACCTCCTGAAACGGAGAGCCGGTAACTAGAGAAGATGTATCAGCTGCACGGATGGAGGGCGCTTCTCGCTCCAGAGCTCTCCGTGCCTACGTCCAGGTGTATGGACGTGTGCAGCACTTTCACATCTGGGGCGGCCCGTTCTCAACAAGTCGATCTCGTTGATCCTGCCATCCTGCAGGATGTGTGCCAAATAAGAATGTGCAAGGCGATTCTTTGCTCAAGCCGTGCCCTCGCGTCAATGGCATGCCAATGGGGTGTTGATATTTCAACAAGGCGCCTCTTGCTGTAAAACTGACCTGTCGGAACTTCCGAGGAGGGGGTTGGGACGGGAGGGGGTGTTCCAGCATCGTTAATGCATATTCGGTTTGCTCTGGTCCTTCTCCTCTTCCTCCTCCTCCTCCTCCTCCTCCTCCTCCTCCTCCTCCTCCTCCCCCTCCCCCGACTTCTCCCCCTCCTCCGACTTCTCCTCCTCGTCCTCCTCCTCTCCTCATCCTCCTCTTTCTCGTCGTGGCCTCCTGGCCCTCCTCCCCTTTTTCCTCGTTTGTCTGATCCTTCTCTTCGTCCTCGTCGTTTTCCCCGTTTTTTCTTCCTCCGTACATCCCCCCTACGAGTAGGAATTCGAATGGGGGCGAACGGATGGAGAAGGGTTGGAGGGTAAGGGGAATGGGACGGGGGGAGGAGGGGAATTGGGGCGATGAGGACGATATGTGGGAAGAAGGCGGGGGTGGTGTTTTGCTGTCTCCCCCAGCGGACCGATGGCGACGGGAATTAACAACTGACGAGGCGTAGGTCGCAATGCATCACACCAGGCGCAAATCATGCCATACGAAGTCTGGTGGTGCTGGTTGGGCGCCAAGGGCAACGAATACAAGTTTTGTCTGTTTTCCCCACCCAGACGTGCACGACTTGTTCCAAATGGTTCTGGCACAGCAGGGCGGATGGCCACGAGGAAACGAGGGAGATGAGGAGGAAACCGAAGCGGAGAAGGAGGATGAAGAAGAGGGGGGAGGAGGAGGATATGTGCTCCTCTGCGAGCCAGTAGGCAAGACCGAAGAGGCCAATGGGTTCGCCAGAGCTGGGACCGCGCTCTGGCGTGCGGCCCGTCTCGCCTCGACGTGGGACAACACTGCAAAGGGCCCAGGCGCCTGCACCCAGCCCTCCAGCCCCTGAGTTGGCGTTGCGACTTCGGTGGGGGGAGGGGAGGTTGCACCATGCCAGCACATTCGCCGGCCCAACAGGCCAGAGGCGTGCTAAGATCTCGGGTAACTGGTTAACAATATTTCTAGTTCGCGCGCGCGCGGGGCGGCCCCTCGGGGTCCCCTGGCGAAGAGTACCCTGGGCAAGTCCCGGGAGGAGACACTGGACCAGGCCATTTATCGATACCCCTCACGAGGATCGTGGCCACCGAAGGGGGGGGCGCAATCGACTGCCCCCCCCCGCCCCGAGAGGCCCACAAGAGCCCCCCAAGAGGCCCAGGGGGCCCCCCAAGACGCCGCCAAGGAGCCCCAAGAGACCCCCAAGAGGTCCCCAAGAGGCCCCTCAGAGGCCCTAGAGAAGGTTCCAGGGCCGGCGGAATGAGCGAAACGATTAAATAATCATACCACCCCTCTCCGAGGACTGCGAGACGCGCTCATCCTCGTTTCTGTAGTGGGGGTGGAAACCAGCCAATAGGAGCCACAAAAAACACAAAGAAATGTCACACAAAGGGTTTTGGCACCACCAACGGTGCAACGCATGTGCACCCATGTCGCTGGACTCCCGGCGATCCGACCCGGGGTTGGCGGCGACAAGATCCCAAGCTCCGCTACCAACATTACATGGTGGCTTGGCACAGCCAAACCACCATGCAACGTCAGTTTGTTCATCCGTTGACACCAACACGCGTCGCGGTAGCGGAACGCAGTAGCGCGCGAGGGCAGGCAGGGCCGGCGATGCGGCTGGCCAGCTGCCAGCGCGATTGCGGCAAAAGTGCCGAAGTCCACGTGGGATCGTTTTGGGCGTGTTATCCGGCGCAGCTGCATCGCATTGCCAGGCGCCGCGGCCTTGCGTTTGTAGCGCCAGGCCCCGCGCGCTCCTCGATGCGGGAAAACAAGCTCAACGCAAAGGAATCGCGCGTGCTCTTGTGGGGCCGGCGAAAACGACCGCACGCAAAGGAAATTCCCTTGCGCGCCGCCCGCGCTGGCAACGTAACCAGACCGTGCGCAAAGGAATTGCGCGAGACTTCGTGGCGCACAAAGGAATTACAGCACCGCCCTTTGGGTTGCGCTTTTCGCGCGCGGTGACAGCTCCGAGCTGGAAAGGAACAGGGGGCAGGGCAAGGCAAAGCAGGGGAAGAGGAGAAGGCAGAGGAGGGCGAGAAAGAAACGATAGAAGCAGCGGAAGGAATCCAGGGTGCGCGCAAGCGAAGCTAACAGTGCGCGCCGAGACAGTTGTTCGTTCGTTCGGTTGGCCGCGCGGCATGCGAATAGGAAAAAGAATTGACTGCTGCCGATGGAAGGGGCTTTTTGGGAAGGAGACTCGCGCTCTCTTCCCAGCCCCCTTTCCCGCGCCCCGTTGCGAGCGAGCGACGACATGTTCTGGCGCGCGGGCAGAAGGCTGCCAATTGCTGGTGAGCGGCCTTTCCACCCGTCGCGCGTTCCAAACAAATCGGGCCAGCTAAACGCACCTGCCGCGCAAACCGCCAGCTCCAAACGCCGACGCCACCCCGATCCCCGCATCCGCGCCAGGCGCCCTACAAACGACGCCCCCTTTTTCCCGGCGAAAAACCAATGAAACACACGCATATATATATATATATGTATATTATATATATATATATATATATATATAATATATATATATGGATATTCCCTCCCTTCTGAACTGAAAGACGGGGCAGAATGGTCTGAGCCCCGGGCGGCTTCTTGCCGCGCCTTCCTGTCCGAATTTACGCCCGCGTCTTGATTTGCGCGCGCAAAATGCGGTGCAACTATTGAGGATGCATTCTCTATCTTGGCGTGAAACAGCCGCGCGCGCAAACCCGAGCACGGCCGAAATCGGGCACGCCGCGCCGCGTCGGGCTAGAACCCGTGCGTCCTATCATGGGAAGGGTGCAAGGGTCTCGCCCGGCACCTCGCACCGTCGCCATCCTGCGTTTCCCCGGCGATGCCAGCCTGAGGACTTGAGGACCTTAACCCAAGTCCGAGCTGAAACCCATCCAACTTTTCTGTCAGGAAAACTCGCAAAACCCTTGCTAACGCGCGGCCGGCAAACAACCACCAATGGACATGCACGCTGGCGCCTTGCCAGATCGAGCCAGAAGGTCGAGGAACAAGAAGGCTTAGTCGGCCAAGGAGTCCGCGTGGAGGTTGGAGGTCATCGAGGAACTCTTGGAACCTTTGGGGAGGGCTGTGACTAACCTGAAACCAATTATCTGTCTGTTCACACAGCAGGGCCCCCCGACGCATTTTCGTATAGCGGTGTTTCCTGTGCGCTTGATGTTGAGTCGACGCGTTGCACGACTTGGTGCTGCGCCCAGCAGAGCGAGGTGGAATGGCCATAGCCTGGTGCTCCGCTGCTCGCGCAGTCAGCTGCAGCACGCCTCATGCGGGTTTTCTGGCATAGGCAACGACGTGACCTGCAGCGCCCAAGAAGACTAGCAAATCTGCCGCTCGGGAAAGTTCCTGGCTGGTGTGTCGCATGCAACAGCCGCCCACGCAATCGTGCAATTTCAAGGAAACTTAAAGAACCTCAATCCATTCATGGCTGTTCCAAACGGGTCTTGGGCTCGTCACTGGGGAGGGCCATCTTTGCCCCGGGGTCGTCCCACTTGAGCTCGTCCTGGAAGCAGCGATCCCCACTCTCGTTGGCCTCCATGAACCACTCGGGGCGGTCTCCACCGGCGCCCCCTCGAAGCTGGGCAGATTCTGGGTGATCGCATTCCCGCGCTCGATGCCCGACGTTGCCGGGTCTGGCGCATGGCGGGCGCTCGCCGTCGCTCTCGTAGCTTGCTGCCCTAGCTCTGCCTCTCGTCCAGGCGCCTCCGCAACAACGAACTAACGACATGCACTTTTCCCCGGGGGGGGGGGTTGGGGCCGGAGCGAAGAAGCTCAATTCACGGGTCAACGCTGGCCCAGGGTCCGTCGAGCGAGGGGGCGAGCCCCGCAATAGCTCTTTCGCGGTGTCTTTTGGCGCCCCGATAGGGAAGCTGGGGAAGCGCAGGGGGAGAGCTGAACCTGCGGTGCAACGCGCGATTGTGATCGTCGAGCGAGGTGGGGGCCGATGTGGATTGCCATCCAATTCGGCCCAACGGCTGGCGCATGCTCTGGATGGGCCCGCGTGGCTCTTCCCAATGAGCCCTTCTCCAGGAGGCGCAACATTCCACATCTGGCACGCGCGCGCATCTTGACGTCTCAACACGCGCGAGCAACGACAATATCAAAGCGCAGAAATGACAACGCGGGAGAGGGCAGGAAACGACAGGGGACTCAATATAACGACGAGACATGACGAAAAGAGGCACAACGACAAGAGAACGGCGGGATCGAGACACAGACACCCGTGTCAACCCCCATCGCGGATCGTCACCTTCACCTCAACCACGGGAGCCTGTAAAACCAACGCCATCGGGAAGCTCGGCACGGTCAGCGGCACCATGAAAAACCACGATGCGCAGCTTCACGGGGAAGACCGGCGCAACCATACTCATCTTCTCCAGCTCGTCCAGAACATCTGCACGATCGTCATCATCGAGAGTATGGGCACCAACTGATTTACCAAGATCGGCGCGACCTTCACCAAGCAAGTCGCGATGACCATCGACATAAAAACCGACACCCCGCGCGAGGGTCGGCACAATCGTGTCTCCACATTGTGTTTGGCATGAACACCATTGCCAACAACAAACTCCACCATGAAAATCAAAACAGCCAGCTTCATCAAGAAGATCGACACGACCAAGTGCATCGCGCAGATCAGGATGCACGCTATCATCGAGCAAGTCGGCGTGACCGTATTACTCCGGCAAACAAGTCTGCACGTTCCGCTGCATCATACATAGACACACGGGCAATTTCACCAGATTCACCAGGAGGGTCGGCACCACAAGCGTCAAGCATATCGGAATGGCCACCGGCATGAAGATCGGCACGAACACCTTCAGTGTGAAACAAGCGCAGCCGTGTCCACCGTGGTGATCACCACGGGCAATTCCAACAACACCCACTCCTCCGTTAGGGCTGGCGCGGCCACCTTCACCAGGGAGCTCGGCAAAACCAGCTGCAACACGTAGGTCAGGATGCGCAGGGCCGTGGGGAAGATCATCACGACCAGCTCCACAAAGAGGATCGACAGAAATGGCGTCGGGATGAGGATCGGCACGGCCGTCGCCACCCGGAAGAACACATCGCCAGGTGAAACGCAAAAGCCTCAGAATTGAACAGAAACTGCAGAACCAATGGGAATGCCAATGCTTTGGCAAGCCATGCCTTCACCTCTGCCGCATGAGGCTGTTGACGTGGCGCCTTGGGTGGCCGGCTGGGTGTGGACCAAGGATAGCCTGAACTTGCATGCCGACGTTCCGGGTCTCGCCGTTTTCGTTGACGGTCGCGCTGGCAACCTTTAGGTCCACTTGTAGGCAGTGCATATGGATCAAGATCTGGGTGGGCATCGTCATCATTATCTGAATCATGGAGATCGCCATAAACACCAGGAGCGCGACAGGATACAAGAAGCATGTGAGCTTCACCATTGCTTTTCCTGTGGCCGTAGTCGACTGTGACGCTATCTTGCAGCCTGTTCGCCAAGGCAAAGACTATGCCCATCAGAATGTGGCTCACCACACGGGCAGCATGGTGTATCACCACATGGACCAGAAGACGATCACGATGTGACGAGAGGCGTACTCGTCTCTGCCGCCCACCTCGCAGCAGCTGCTGCGACCACCGTGCGCACGCAACAAGTGAGCTGCAGGTGCAGCAAGGAGGCCCATGACTCATGCGAGGGCTTGGGCCAACATGGATACGGGGGTTGCGATGATGGTGATGATAAAGGCTTCGCCTGCGCCGCCTATACGTTTTTGCTGTATATGATGTTCTTATACATACAATGTACTATAATGAAATATGTTATGACATAACAAAACACTATATACACATGTCGGTCTATTTACACACGTCGCGGACGTAGGCTCTCGGCTAGGGGAGCGCGCTCGCGAACCAGGTGCGACCGATGGCGCGGGCCAGCTGGGCCCACAGACGGGCGAGCGCGGCTGCCCCCGTGCCCCAGAGGGAGGGAAGGATGGACGGATGAAGGGAAGGAGGAGAAGGAGGAGGAGGGAGGGAGGGAGAAAGGAAGGAGGAGGAGGCGGAGGAAGAGGAGGAGGGAGGGAGGTAGGGAGGGAGGGAGGAGGAGGAGGCGGAGGCGGAGGCGGGGGCGGAGGAGGACGAGAAGAACCAGTGCAATCCCAACAGTCATCACGATGTTGGAATTATCCCTCCCTCCAAGCCCCCTCTTCATAGGCCCCTGCAACGGTTCATGTCCACCGAGGGACCTGCCCCGTTGGAAGACAACCGTTTGAAAAACCTTACGCATGCGAAACCATTGTTCTCATTGCTCCAACGCCACGGGTCAACCTGACTGTTGCGTCCTGAAGATCCTGAACCGCGCGAGAACACCGTGCTTGGGACTTCAACAGTGTATCCCTGATCGTGCAGTAAGGATGCAATAACACTTGGTATGTAATTACACTGATAACTACGTGTGGTAAACCAATGGAAATAATGAGAGACATGTGAAGCGCGTGCAAATGCATGGGGACAAACATCTCAGCGCTCATATACAAGCGCAAATGCACGTTGTCCTGCGCGGCGCGCGTTGCGCCGACGTCGCAGCGTCGCCGCATCATGCGTTGCCTCGCCCAGAGTGAGCACCATGAGGACCTGGCGGCCCTTCGGGGCAGGCCCTGGGAATCGCATTTCGGCACGCCCCTCAGGCGCCTCGTGGCCAGTGGATCCCGAGGCCCCCCAGCCAAGCCCTCAATGTAGCCACGATGATCGCGAGCCAAGGTTGCCCCCCCCCCCCCCCCCGCGGCCCATCCTCATCACCCGTCTCATCCTTCTGACCTCGCCGCAAGACCGCCCAACTTTGTCATCCATTCGGCCGCCCCCTCCGTTGTTTGCCCCCCCCTATCCGCCACTTGGCCCTTCGCCTCCCCCCGTTGCCCCCCCCCCCCCCCCCAACCCTGCCCGCGCAGGGCGGTCGGCCCTCGCCCCGATGAGCACTACCGTTCAAGGTTCCTGAGAGGAGCCATACGTCCGCGAGGAGGGGCACGGCCAGCGGGGGGGGCGAGGAGCAGCGAGAAGCGCGGGGGGATCCCCCCCCCTCATCCTCCTCTCCCTCCTCCTCCCGCTCGTCCTCCTCCTCCTCCTTTTCCTGCTCCTCCCCCTCGCCCTCCTGCTCATCCTCCGCATCGTGGACCTCCTCCTCCCCCTCCTTCTCCTCCGCCTCCTCCTCCTCCTATTCCTCCTCCCTCAGTCCTGTCCTCTCCTGTCGCCGTCGCGGCCGCGACGACGATGAGACACGCCGAGCCCTTCGATGAAAAGGGTGGCGTTGACCAGCGGTGATGCTGCCGACGGCAACGATGTTCCTCATGATGTTCCAGTGCGCGCCCAAACGGAATCGGTTGTCATTGCCGTCGCGCACGACCCCAGAACAGAAACGGCCTCTGCCCGCTCAGTCGCAGTCGATATTACTCTTGTTGGTGAGCCTCCGCACCTTCTTTTTCGGGCCACCATCCGGCACATCCGCCGCCGTCGCAGCAGTCGTAGCCGAACTCCCCTCGGAGCGCAAGTCGACGACGTCGATGCCGCTGACGCTGGAGCTCGCGGCACCGCTCGGGGAAGGCTGATCCGCGCCGAGGGCCTCGACCACTTTGGCCTGCATGGTCGGCGGCAGGCTCGACGCTGAAACCTTCCACGTCTGCTCAGCGTGCGCCACTTGCTGGGAAACCTTGATCTTCAGGACGTCGGGCTTCTCCTCCCGATACCTCATGAAACACGATGCCAGCAAGCACGTAGAGATAGATGTCGCCAGCACCTTCGCCTCGCTGTCGAGCTCCGCCAAGGTAGCCGCAAGCTTGACCATATTCTGGTATGTCCCGTCGTTCTCGCCCAGGAATTTCATGTGCGCCTTTGCCTTCGTAACGATGTTCGCCCACACGCTGATCTTCGACAGAAGCGCATCAACGCCGCTCATCAAGAACCGTTGGTCCTTGGTCCCCTCTCCAGCTACCCACATGCACTTAGTAAAATCCCACGTGCTGACCGACTCCAGGACGACCTTGAACTCTGCGTGGAAGTTCTCATTCAGAGACGTGCCCTCGTCCACCTTGGCCTGCATGGACTCGATGTGCGACTTCAGCTCCTTGGCAAAGGTGCCCTCATGCTTCGCCGCATCGTCCAACTTGTGGTAGGCGTTCGGGGCGGCGACTGCAGCGGCGCGGATGCCTTCCAAGATCTGGGCGACCTCCACGACGCCACCCAGGAACCTGGATTTCTTCAAGGCGCTCGCCGCATCATGGATCCTCGAAATCGACCTCGCTGCCGCCATTAAGTGTTTGGCTTCGGCTGGCAGCACGTTGCTGAGGGAATCGTACTCATGGAGAATAGCAAGGGCAAGTGGTGAGGCTGGGTCCCCGATGAACTCGCTGACCGTCATCGCGAAACCTCGACAGATGGCGTCGCTGGCGATGACCTTATTCACGAACACGTTGATCTCCTTGCCCGCGTCCATGGACATATCGGCGGCCTCCGGCACGCGGCGGAAACGGACGTATACGTCGCTCCACGAGTGCATGAACTGCTTGGCGTCGTCTGCGGTATTCACAAGAGTGTTCTCGAGGCCAATGACCGTCGCGAGAATGTCCGTGATGGCCTTCGCCTGGATGACCGTCGAGTTCGCCGACGTGTCGTAGTGCGCGAGGACGCCCATCGCCATCTTCAGCCATTCGAACATCGCGATGCCTTGGTCGTACACGGTGCCGTGAGGATCATCAGGTGCGGCTTCGGGCGCTTGCTGACGTTCGCGAGGGTTCGCGATGTCACCCATGATGACGTTGAGGTGGTCGGAATGGCGCAGACAATGATCCGCAAGAGTCAGAATGCAATTCACCATCTCGTTGCCCTGGTCCACGTCCTGTATCATATCTGGAGGGGGCTGACTATCTGTCCGCGCGCTCGCATACGACAAGTTGCCAAACAAGCAAATATCGTTCAAGAGGCGCTGGTCATCTGCAACGTCCAGCCACTTGTTGATGCCGTTGGCCCAATCGACGTTAGACTCTTCCTTAATGGAGTCCAGCACGTCCTGCACGGTCTTCCTCAAGCGCGTCACGGCGTCGGCGTCGGCGCACTCATTGCCAGCGCCCTGACTGTCCTCGTGGTGTTGCTCCATGACGCCCCAGGCTCGCCTCAAGTGGTTGCCGTGCTGACCTGGCACCCGCACCAAAGCCCTGACCCTGGCCGAGACCATCGCCTGATTATCAACAATGCTGACGTTCGCGGCCTTGACCCCTGGGCCGAATACGTTGGAACCTCCAAGCGTTTCCAGCACACGTGCAGCGGCAATTGTGAACGCAATGTCCACGGCGACTTGCCAACACCACTTTTCCCCCACGAGCCCATCTGACTCGAGTGACTTGAAGTCATCAAAGTTGCGAGGCAAGTCTGTCCCAAAGATCTCGTCGATTACCTTGGCAACGTGGATGATGGTGGACTCGTCTGGCTGGCGCCAAAGTTTCTCGAGGAATACCAACGTCAGCGCCCGCTGCGCCTTCTCAACACCTGGACAGAACCCAACCAGATTGAAGCCCACGGTCTCGGTGGGCACGCTCTTCTTGCACTGGATGGACTTCAGGAACGCGTTCAGGTTAAGAGAGTGCTGTTCCCGCGTCCCAATGGACTTATCTGCCACTTGCTGCATTGTCGACGTGAAGATGTTGATTATGAGATCGTCACCTGCGTCTTTGAACACCATCTCAATGACGGAGAACTCGCACCCGACAAGCTTGCCAAAGACTAAGTTAGCGAAGTCGCCTCGAAGACCGTCCAGAACGCGATGACGGGACTGCAAGAAGTCGGCACGATCCCACAGCTGCAGCGATAAGTTCTGGCACTTGTCGGAAGATATCAGAGCGCCGCACCTCCGCGCCATGGTCTGTAGCCTGCCTATGACGGTCTGGAAAGCTCGTTTAGTAGGGCGCTGGTTCCAGTGCTCCGCCAGGTTGAAGTCGTCAATGTAGGCGGTCGTCAGCTCGCCTGCAGCCTGGATCAGCGAGGCCTCATCATTACCACGGTGGCGGCGGCCATCCGTCGACTTCTTGGCTATGGGGACCTCGTCGTCGCCCTCCCGCTCGGTGCCGCCTGCCGCGCTGCTGCGCCCAGCGTCGAAGCTGCCTCGCATATTGCCCCGCGGCTGGTCGGCTTCAGCGACGTCCGTCGCAATGGATGCAGCATCGGAGCCGTCGTCGAGCCGCCTCTGCGCCAAGCTCCGCAAGCCGCCGGTGCACTCGGAGCGCGGCGTGGACGGCTGCACAGCCCTCGCTGCAGCCTGGGAGGAGGGCGGCGGGAGAGCAGAGAGATGAATGAGTGTGGCGCACAGCAGGCCCCTGCCGCGCTTCGACCGAGATCTTGCGATGCGCGACGGTGCTTCCGCTCGGTCTCCGTCGGGCGTCGCTAAATCGCAGTCGAGTCGATGCAGGGCCTGCTCGCGGAGGGCGGGATGGGGCCGTTGCGATGACCGACGGCCTGCGCACCCGCAGAAGCGCGCGCCGCCCCCTTCCGCAAAGCAGCGCGGGGCGTCGGGCCGAGCTTGCAGGCCGCAGAGATCCTCGTGGTGGTCCTTCATGCTGGCCTCGTCATTGTGAACCCTGGACTTGCGCTGCTCCGCCGACGTCTTGCAACCGCGCCTAAAGCGTTTCACGCCCTTGTGCTCGTCAGGGACCTCAACGCCAATCTCTCCATCGTCATCCTCGGCAACACGGTAGTGCGAATGCTTCGCCTCGATGTGCCGCGCGACTTCGTCCACCGAGTTGACGCCCTTCTTGAACGGGAGCTTGTGGTCCACCACGAAGTCCCATAGAGGAATCCAGCTGTCTTCAACGTAGTGCTGATCGAATTTGCTCTTGACATCGGTGACCTTGAGCGTGTACTTCGACAAGTCGACCTTCTCCTTGTCGCCCTTCGCGTGCTTCTCGAGGCCACCGACCTTGCGCTTCCGCAACTCAACCCACTTGACTTCCAGGTCGGCGTTCTGACTCTTCTTCTCGTTCAGTTCGGCCTGGGAGACGCCATCAAAGTTGTCCCTCCGCACGTCCGAGCACGGGTAGCATTCGTTGCCGCGCAACCTGTAGCCACCAACCGATGATTTGTCACGGCTCGTCTTGGTCCACGCCAAGAAAGCTGGCTCGTTTACGGCGTCCCTGTCGAGCTCGTGGGTCGTCTGCTCGCAGCTCAGGCACTGTTTCGGCGGCAAGTGCTTCCATTTGTTGGAGATCCTCTTCCCATTGATCATGACGGCGCCCCCCGCCGTGTTCTGCTGCTTGGAAGCCCCTGGAAAGAATCATAGAGAAAATTAAAAAAGAGGCTAGAAAACTAAAGAAAAAAGAATAAAAAAAAAAAAAAAAAAATAACAAAGAAAAAAAAATGAAAGTAAAGTGAAAACCTGGGATGAAGACCAAAATAAGAAAAGAATTAAAAGGTTACAAGAAAAAAAACAATTAACATGATGCAATAAAAATTTGGTACTAAAAGAAAAGAAGATTAGAAAAAAAGCAAGCTATGTCCATGCCAGAGACTGACGCGGTCAGTCGGCGCAGCCGCCGGCCACTGAATTGCCTGCGCCCTGCAACAAAAAACCCGAGATTCCTGCCAACCAACCGGGGAAGGATGGCATGATGTGACGCCCCCCCCCTCCAGCGGCGCGTCGAGGAGGGCGGCGAACCGCGGGGGGGAGTCTTGGACAGAAGGGGTGCCCCCTGAGCCCGCTGAGAATTTCTCAGAGACCCAACCGGTGGGGGGTCGCAAGAAACACCCCGTAACTCGCAGAACCCCTACCGCACTTCGCCGCCCCCCTGTCGGCGCGCGGCCGAATGCCCCTGGCACTCGAACTGCCTTGCGACGTCGGACGGCTTAGAAGAATCCGAGCCCCTGGAGGCCGCTTTTTAAAACCGAGCCCCTGGAGCCCCTATTCGCCGAAGTCAGTCTTGTGAGCGCGGCGCCTTCCTTTATCTCAACCTGCCCCGAGAACGACCAAGACACCTTGCGTGCTAATTGCCCTGGGGCTCGGTTTGCTGTCAACGTCTTCTTTTCGAGTCATCGGGGCTGAGCTCTCAGAGCCCCCCCTGCAAGGGCCAGCGCGGCCCGCCCCAGCCCCCCCGCGATCTTCCACTCCGCTCGAGAGCGAGCAGGGGGCACTGAACTGCTGTCTTGTAGGGCGTAAGTGCGGAGGGGGTGGGGCCTGAACTGCTGTCTTGTAGGGCGTAAGTGCGCCTGCAAACCCACGCCAAATCTCAACAACTGCACGGGTGGCGCATCGCCGAGGCGGCGCGCTTTGACGTGATTTCCCCCCCCCCCCCCTGCCCTGAAGTTCTGGCCCGCCCCCATCCTCGCGACGGAAGCGGCGACTGGGGCATCCAGCGAGGAGACGACGGCGACGGAGAACGACAATACCAATGAAATTAAGGAGACGCGCTTGTACCGCCCCGCAGGCGCGCGGCTCACCAGCGCAGCCCCCTGCCCCCGCGCCCCTTCACTTGTGGGTGTCTGTGTTTGTAGACGTGTTTATTGGTGTGTCTGTGTATTTGTCTGCGGGTGTCTGTGTGTGCCTGTGTGTGCCTGTGCTTCTCTGTGTGCGTCTCTGTGTGCCTCTGCGTGCCTGTGTGTGTGTGTGTCTCTGGGTGTCTCTGTGTGTCTCTGTCGGTATCCGTGCGTCGCTGTGTCTTTCCGTCTGTCTCTGTGTGTCTGTGTGTGCCGTTCTGTCCCTCTGTGTGCCTGCGTGTCTGTGCCTCTGTGAGTTTCTCCGTGTTTCTCTGTGCGTCTTTCTGTGTGTGCGTGTCTGCGTGCGTCTGTGCGCTTGTGTTCCTGGGGCCTCCCCTTGGGAGGAGGCTCTGACCCAAGGGGAGGTCGCACTCAAATTTCAGAGAGTGTTCTGGGAGGCCCCAGCCACGCCAGAAATTGCGCGCGACCTCCCCTTGGGAGGAGGCTCTGACCCAAGGGGAGGTCGCATTCAGATGTCGGCAGGGGCTCTGAAAGGCCCCAGCCCCAGAAATTGAGCGCGACCTCCCTTTGGGAGGGGGCTCTGGCCCAAGGAGAGGTCGCACTCAAATTTCAGAGAGTGCTCTGGGAGGCCCCAGCCACGCCAGAAATTGCACGCGACCTCCCCTTGGGGGGAGGCTCCGACCCAAGGGGAGGTCGCGTTCAAATTTCAGAGAATGCTCTGGGGGGCCCCAGCCACGGAGAGCGCACGCGGTCGGCCACGTGGGGCCACTTGGCGGCCCACGTGGTCTACAAGTGGTTCAAAATGGTTCAGGGGTCATTTTGAGCGAATTGTCTTTGAGCGAATTGTTCCTTCAGCTCCACTTGGGGGTGGGTGTTTGGGGGTCTTAAGAAACATGTTATACATGTGCCGTGCTATGCTATGCCTCGCGCACCGCAAAGCACGACGACGAACATGTAACAACTAACGCGGGCGCGCGGGCCCATCCGCTATCAACGCTGCAAGGCAATGCAACGCAGCGGCTAAGCTACACAATGCGACGCAACACACTGGCAGCAAATCATGCACACTACCTTCACGGGGCAAGTCGGGGCCCTCACCAAACGGGGATGGCCTCAGAATGCGCCAGGGAGTGGTTAACAAATCCTCTGGTGCGCCGAACGTACATATCTACAACGCGCGCGTGCGAAAGGCGCCCGAGACCGATGCCCCTCAACAGCTGGCAACGGAACTCCAGCCCCCCCACCCCCTCATCCCCCCCATCCTCCCTCTTCATCCCCCCCGCCCCCTCGTGCTCCTCATCCCCCCTCGCAGCCTGCGCTGACAGCGCTTATCCTCCGAGCTCTCGCGCGTTCGTTGCGCCGCGGCCCGAGCGACGCAGCCATGCGCGGGCGGCGCGCCAGGGCACGGAGAGCCTCATCTACCCAGAGAGCGGAGCGAGAAGTGGCGGGGAGGTGATGGGAGTGGGGGGGGGGGCATCAAGGCTGTTTTCAGAGGCCGACCTGGAAGCGAAGGCGTTCCGATCATCTCTGAGGCGAATCTGGAACTCTTCTGGGCTAATATTCGGGTTCTCGTCGGGACATATTGGGCTACTTTTGCGGCGCCCCTGTGGCCGCGCCAGGGTCGCGCTGGACCTCCCAGGCACGCGCTGGCCAAGGGCTTCTCTTGAAAGCGTTGGGGAAACCCTCAAGGCGATTCCACGATCGCCCTCAGGATGGCCCCGGGGGTGGCCGCTCCTGACTGCGACCACCCCTGGGGCCATCCTGGGTGCGTCTTGAGAGCCGTCTTGGAGCTTTCCCCGAGGGTGGCCCTTGGGTGGGGAGGGGCCCTTGGATGGGCCGTTTGAAGGGCGGCCCTTGGACGAGGGGAGGTCTCTTCTGGGGCGCGGCCCCAAGGGGGCCCCAACAGCGCCCCCTCCTTATCCAAGGACCACCCTGCAAATCCAGGGAGTCGGAGGTTGGCTGGCGGGCAACCGGCGGGCGGCTGCTTGCTCATCTAGTTCGGGACCGGAACCGAAGAGCCAGAGCTGGAGCTGGAAGTGGAAGGCTCGCCGCCCCCGCCGCCCTCGCCCTCGCCCGCGCCCTCGCCGCCGCTGTAGAAAATAAAAAAAGAAAAAAAAAGAGAAAAAGAAAAAACAAGAAAAACAAAAAAAAAAAAAAAAAAAAAAAAACAAAAAAAAAAAAAAAAAAAAAAAAAAAAAAAATAAAGAAAAAAACAAAAAAACAAAAAACAAAAAAAAAAAAAAAAAAAAAAGAAAAAGAAAAAAAAAAAAATAAAAAAAAAAACAAAAAAAAAAAAAAACACCGGAAACGACCCTCGGTCATCGACCCCTTGTCGGAGATCGCTTCATCGCGTGGTGGCACCGTGGCCTTCACAACGCATGATCTGCTTGCCGTCACCTTGAATGGCCCGCCCCGCGAACCTGGGAGCGGATTATTCCTCCTCCCTCCTCCCGTCCCTGCTCCCTCCCCCCTCTTCCGGAGCAACCGAGTGGTGGCCTTCTCCCTCCCCTCCTCCGCCGCCTCTACCTCCTCCTCCCCCCCCCTCGCTCCTCCTCCTCCTCTTCATCACTCCTCCTCCTGCCTCCTCCTCCTCCCCCTCCTCCTCCTCCCCCTCCCCCTCCTCCTCCTCCTCCTCCTCCCCCTCCTCCTCCCCCCCCTCCTCCCTCGCAGAAAATCAGCGCCGCGAGTGGCGGTCCCTGAGGCAGGGGGGCCCAGCGCCGAGCTCCCAGGGCCAGACATCACATCCGCCCGGGGGCCACAATCTATATTTTGAGGCCCCAGCGTCGAGGCCTGAGCATTAGTTTCGCGCGGGCGCAAGGCAGTGGAGCCCCTTCGGGGCCGCCCGAATCTTAGTTTCGGGCGGGGGCAAAGAGCAGAACATACACGGTCTTCTTTGATGAAGCCGAGTGCTTGATGGCCTTCAGCTTGACCAACTCTGGGAAGATGAACACTTTCTTCGTGCGCAGCTGCTCAGTGCAAACCTTCGCCGTCGCCGACAGCACGCGGGAGACGGCGTCGACCGAAACCTCGGGAAAAGGGAGGGGCGGCGGCATGGCGGAGGTCCAGGGCGAGGGCTGACGTCGAGTTGCAGTTGAGCTCGGAACTCGGGGCCCCATGGCCTCATGGGGGGGGGGGGGGGGCGGCGCGACGCCGCATGCGGTTCAAACGAGCTTCGAACGATATCCTACCACGGGGCCTTCTCCTAGGAAGGCCATCCAGCACAGGCGTGAGCTCTGAAACGCCTTGATCAGCTCCGAACGGTTCATCGCATTGTGGCCTTGAGCATGGCGACGGCCTCCGTGTTGTGGCATGTTGTGGCTTGCGGCTGCTACTGGGGTTTGGCTGCCGCTGGAACGGGCGGCGCCTCCGAACTTCCTGTCTGTGTGCTCTGGCCCGCTGCCTGGGGCCCCTGAATCAACCGCAACTGCAAGCTCCTTTCGAGCGACATGGCCCGCAGCCCGCCGAGCGAGCCCCGATCGGTGGCCATCGGTGAGAGCGTGGGGACGTGGGTCCGCTCGAAAATCTCGATCCAGACCGCGGCTATCGTAGTTGTCGTCTCGAGGTTTCGGTCGGACCCGAGATAGCGCGCATCTGTCCACGCCGCTCAGGGACACCTCGAGAACGCACCAACTTCCAAACCGCACCCCTAGAATATTCGGAGTTCCTCGGGGCCATCGCCGAGCGCAACGCCGAGCACAACTCGAGCACAACTGAGCACAAGCGGGGGCTCGCAAACCCTGTAAGTTTACATGGATTCTGCACACTTGTGCTCAACTTGCTCACTGTGCTCAACTAGTTCACGCGTGCTCGTCTTGGGGGCGCTGCGGAGGGGTGGGGCCTGATGCTGACTTGAGGCGAACACTGGCGCTGCAAACCCACCCAAATCTCAACAACTGCACGGGTGGCGCATCGCCGGGCGAGGCGCGCCTTGACGTGATTTCACCGCCCCCCTTCCCTGGAAGTTCTGGCCCGTCCCCTCCTCCGGAGCGAAGCGGCGCATGGGGCACTCCACGAGAACGACGACTGCGACGGAGAACGACAAGACCCATGAAATTAAGGAGACGCTTGCAACCGTTGCCGTTATTCTGCGACGCTTCCGTGGTTAGCAAACGGTGCAAGCGCGTCTACCCAGCAAGACTTCCCCCTTGTGAACCTTCTACTTCCGTTTTCGTTGGGTCTACTCCAGCAAGCGGCAGGCTCTGTCTAAGAGAGCTTTCGTGCCGTCGTCGGCCCCGGCACGATGCCAATACCTCAAAAGTGCGAGGCTGTTAATTTTAGAGTCAGGGGGGATGCGAGCTATGCGCTCGTAGTGAAGGTACTGAAGGTCTTTCAGTGCCACCCCCTGCTTCATTCTGAATTGAAACCTAAAGGCAGACTTGGCAATGCGGGCCCCGTCGCAGAACACGCAACGGGATCTGTCCGAAGCAGCGTAATCGTAGCCCTTCAAGCCCACCTGGTCGACCGCGAGGATTGGCGGCCCGTCCTGGGACAAGGTCGCGCGCCAGGTCACAGCCGCCCCCCCCCCCCCCAGGCTCGGGAGACAGCGTCGCGATATCCCCCAATCATCCCCGATCGGGCCACGAGAGAAGCCCTGAGGGCGCGGTTTCAAACTTACACACCGCCATAAATAACTACCCAGGGACGTACCCAACCCATTCGCACCAACTTGCGTCATCAAATGGCTGATCAACATGATGGACCCACGAACCCGGAAAAGGATATAGACATGTGCGGCATGGCCACGTTTTCACGATACCCAACTGGGCGACACCTCACGAAACATCCCACGAGACACCCCGCGAAACATCCCACGAGACACCGCGCGAAACATTCCACGAGACACCTCGCGAAACATTCCACGAGACACCCCGTGAAACATTCCACGAGACACCCTACGAAGAGGCAGCCACTCAACCAGGCACCCACGAAACATCCCACGGGGGTGCGACTGGGTGTGGTCGTGCTGGGGGGTGGTCGTGCTGGGGGGGTGGTCGTGCTGGGGGGTGGTCGTGCTGGGGCGTGGTCCTGCTGGGGCGTGGTCGTGCTGGGGCGTGGTGCTGGGGGGTGGTCGTGCTGTGGTGAGGTCGTGCTGGGGTGTGGTCGTGCTGGGGCGTGATCGTGCTGGGGCGTGGTCGTGCTGGGGCGTGGTCGTGCTGGGGTGCGGTCGTGCTGTTGTGAGGTCGTGCTGGGGTGTGGTCGTGCTGGGGTGTGGTCTTGCTGGGGTGGGGTCGTGCTGGGGTGGGTCGTACTAGGGTGTGGTCGTGCTGGGGTGTGGTCGTGCTGGGGTGGGGTCGGTGTTGTTCGTGTTGAAGGGCGCTCAAAACGAACAGTGCGTGGCCTCTCGCGGGGTCTTCCTGGGCCTCTCTCGGAGCTCTCTTCGGAGTTCCTGACGATGAGGGGGGGAGGTCAAACAGGGCACCAGGGACCCGTCAGACGGGCCCCAAGCGGGCCCCAAGAGGGCCCAGAGAGGGCACCCAACGGGTGCTACAAGGGGGGGATGCGTTGTAGCACCCGTTGAGGGCCCTCCTGGGGCCCTCTTGGGACCCCTCGGAGCCCCCTTGAGGCCCCTCAGAACGCCCCAAGAGGGCCCCAAGAGGGCCCCCAACAGGCCCCCAAGAGGGCCCCAAGAAGGCACCCGACGGGTGCTACAAAGGGGGGGTGCGTTGTAGCACCCGTTGGGGGCCCTCTTGGGGCCCTCTTGGGACCCCTCGGAGCCCCCTTGGGGCCCCTCAGAACGCCCCGGGAAGCCCCAAGAGGGCCCCAAGAGGGCCCCCAACAGGCCCCCAAGAGGGCCCCAAGAAGGCCCCAAGGGGGCACCCAACGGGTGCTACAAAGGGGGGGTGCGTTGCACCCGTTGGGGGCCCTCTTGGGGCCCTCCTGGGACCCCTCGGAACCCCCTTGAAGCCCTCTGGGGGCTTCCCGAGGCGGTTTGAGGGGGTCGTCGCGTCTTCGGGGCCCTCTTGGCGGGGGGCCTCGAGGGCGCCAGGGCGGAAACAAACAAAGCTTCGAGGTGTTCGTTTTGAGGGGCGCTCAAAACGAACGGCGCCCAGCCCCTGGTGGGGCCTTCCCAGGCCTCTCTCGGGCTCTCTTCGAAGCGTCTGAGATCGCCTTGGGCTCCTGTGGAAGGTCCTCTTGGCTTCAAGGCCGTCTTGGTAGGGGCCTCGATGGCGCCAGGACGGATGCAAATGATGGGCCCACGAACCCAGAAAGGGATATAGACATGCGCAGCATGGTCACGTTTTCACGATACCCAACTGGGCGACACCTCACGAAACATCCCACGAGACACCCCGCGAAACATCCCACGAGACACCGCGCGAAACATTCCACGAGACACCTCGCGAAACATTCCACGAGACACCCCGTGCCTATGAGCATGAGCCCATATGAGCCTTATGGGCCTTATGAGACCGATGAGCCCTGTGAACCCTGTGAGCCATATGAGCCCTATGAGCCCTATGAGCCCTATGAGCCCATGAGCCCTTATGAGCCCTTATGAGCCCTTATGGGCCCTATGAGCCCTATGAGCCCTATGAGCCCTATGAGCCCTAAGAGCCCTATGAACCCTATGAGCCCTATGAGCCATATGGGCCCTATGAGCCCTATGAGCCCTATGAGCCCTATGAGCCCTATGGGCCCTATGAGCCCTATGAGCCCTATGAGCCCTATGAACCCTATGGGCCCTATGAGCCCTATGAGCCCTATGAGCCCTATGATCCCTATGATCCCTATGAGCCCTATGAGCCCTATGAGCCCTATGAGCCCTATGAGCCCTATGAGCCCTATGGGCCCTATGAACCCTATGAGCCCTATGAGCCCTATGAGCCCTACGACAGTTGCGCAGTTGGCAGCTCCCCCCGCAAGGAGTCGCGAGGTCCCGACGCGATCCGAATGCGCCCCCCCGCTCCGCTGGGCCTCCCAGGAGCTCGCGAACGTGGCGACAGTTGCGCAGGTTGCGGCCCGCTTGGGAACCCTGGGGGTGGGCCTTGGGAGCTCGGGGAGGTCCTCGGGGAGCTGCGCATGAGACGGACAGAGAGAACGAGAGAAAGAAAGAGAGAGAGAGAGAGAGAGAGAGAGAGAGAGAGAGGGAGACAGAGAGAGAGAGAGAGAGAGAGAGAGAGAGAACAACAAAATAAACAAACAAAGAGAGGGGAGATAACCCACGCACGGGAGCAATGGAATGGCGGGAAGGGGAAGGGATCCATGATCTTCGGATCTCAGTGATCTCGGGGCCCTGCCTGAGGGCCTGAGGGATTAGGCTAAGGTAGCCAGCGATGGGGGACGGCTTGAAGCCTCACTAACTGGACAGGGGCTGCGGGGTCGTCACCGTCAACCCCGCCGTCGCCGCTGTCAACGATGACGCTTTGCGGCCCGCGCGTCCTCATCGGCATCGCCGTCCTCACCTGGGCCGTCGCTCTGGTCGACCTCGTCACCAGAGTCCTCGAGCGAGCCAGCGGCCTCCATGTCGTTGCCGCCGTCGCCGCCGTCCACGCCGCAGGGCTCGCGGGCCTGGCTGGAACCCCCGTCCGGCGCGTCGCCGTCGCCGTCGATCTTGTCCGAGGGGCACTTGAGGTCGGCAGTGATGCCGAAGCCGAGGTCAACGCCAATAGCCCCGTCCTTGGCAGCAACTTTCCGAGGTCTACGCAACTTATTGCACAAGTCTACGTCGAACTCTATGCCCGCCCCGCGCTTCAGCTTGATGGCCCAACACCTATAGTTTTCGAGCGGCTCGTGCTCCCAGATGGTGGCCTTCAGCACGCGGGTAGCATCTGCGGGCAACGTAGATGATCGAAACAAGTTGCGAAGAACCATCTGCGACGTTGCTGCAGTCGCTGACCCGCCAGCCGCGATCTCAATCCTGAAGGCGTCATCGACGCCAGGGCAATCCGCGACAGAAGATGCTCTCACCAACAGCGCAAAATCACCAGTGCCAAAAAACGGACAATAAAATGAAACTCCGTCGGCTCGCCAACGGTCATACGCAATATTCGTGGGAAGACGTTCACCCCGGGCCTGGACATCGTCACATACAAATTGAACGTACCGACAGTAGCTTTATTATGCCACACGTCTTGTGA
>CAUYUJ010019652.1:0-88515 GCA_963575745.1 Prorocentrum cordatum
TTTTTTTTGTTGTTTTTGTTTTTATTATGTTTTTATATATATATATATATATATATATATATATATATTAACATACTAAGATATACATATATATATATATACATATATCGGAGTAGGGCCCCAGGGCGGTGCCTGTCATCTCCATGGGGTGTGCAGGGCGCCCCCAGGAGCGTCCGAAGCGTCCCGGAGGGCCCCTGGGACCGCCAGGAACAGTTCGAGACCGCCCAAGACGGCCCGCGAGCGCTCCAAGACGCGCATAGATAGCCTCAGGAATGGCCAGGAAGGCCCGAAGACGTTCCAAGAGAGCTCCATGAGGCTCCGAAGGCATCCCAAGAGGCCTCCCAAGAGAGCCCCGACAAGCCCAAATTGTTGATTTGTACGGTTTTTTTCGAGGTTTTTGGCCTTCTCGCTTTTTCGGGGTTCCGACGCTCCAAGGCCGCCCAAGAGTCTCCCAAAACCGCTTCAAGACTGCCGAAGAGGCCCCCAAGACCGCCCCAAGACGGCCCAAGAGACCCCCAAAATCGTCCCAAGACGGCCCAGGAGAGCCCCAAGATGGCCCAGGAGCCGCCCAAGACGGTTCCAGGAGTGCCCCGACAGGGCTTCAAGATTGCCTAAGCGAGCCCAGCGGTCCCCAAGAGGGCCCCGCGAGGCCCCAAGAGGCCCCAAAGAGGCCCCCAAGAGCCTCCCCGAAGGCCCCCAGAAGCCCCCAAGAGGCCCAAAAATGGCCCTCAGCGCGCCCCAAGACGCCTCCAGGAGAGCCCCACAGGCCTCCGAGAGGCCCCCAAGAGGCCCACTGGAGGCCCTCAGAAGGTCGTCCCCGTCATGTTCCCGGAAGGCGGTCCGGGAACATGATTCCGCGCCTTGGAGGAGTATTCTGCGCTTTCCGAGGCGCCTTCCGAGGCGCCTTGGACGACGTACCTACGTTTCTATATCTTGTCCTTCTCCTGTGTACACAATCCTACATGTCTTATGTATGGGTTTATATGTATATATTTATATATGTATATATACGCACATACATATATACACACATATATATGTATATATATTTACACCTCCCCCAAGCCATCCCGAGTCGTGCCACTTCCTTCCACGTATTTCAAATTCTTCCCCATATATTGAGGCACCCAAGATGCCCAAAAATGGCCCTGAGCGCGCCCCGAGACGCCTCCAGGAGAGCCCAACAGGCCTCCGAGAGGCCCCCAAGAGGCCCACTGGAGGCCCTCAGAAGGTCGTCCCCATCATGTTCCCGGCAGGCGGTCCGGGAACATGATGAGGGTGGCGCTTCAGGGCCATCCATGACGTGACGCCCATTCCAGTCACGAGCAGGAGGAGAAGGCGCAAGTAGTATAGCTCTCCAGCATTCGGCTTCACGTCCGCTGGCCCCGCGCGAGTGGTTGGGGTTGAGGGGCGCACAGCGTAACGGCGTGCTTGTGTACATCGACGGCGCGCGGAGGAGGAGTCACTGAGAGCCACTACAAGCCACTAGGTGCCACAAAGCAGGACCTGGATAGGAGAAGATCTGATCACCGCAGAGTGCACACAACATCCGACGAGTGGGCCTGCGACCCACAGCACACAAGCGTCATGGAGTCCGCCAATTGCCCGCCGACGGTGCCTCAAACGTGTACTAGAACCTAAGCGCGCGTAGCGCGCGCGTGGTTCTAGTATATATATATATATATATATGTAAAACTTGCAAGAATTCCATGGGTTGTAGGCGGCTCCTTTTCAACATGTAGCTCTCGCCTTAGCGCTGTGCACATTCGATTTAAACAATTGCAAGAGTTTCGTGGATTGAGGGCGGGTGGTTTTCAAGCGGTGTCTCTCGCCTGAGCGCCGCGCACATTCGTATCTAACAAGTTGCAAAAACTTCACGGATTGCGGGTGGTTCCTTTTCAACATGTGGCTCTCGCTTTAGCGCCGCGCGTATTCGTGTTTAAAATTTTGCAAGCGTTTCGCGGATTCCCATAATCAGCGTACCAGAATTTGTGTTTTGGCAGGAATCAGGAGCATGCGGGTGCACCAGTTATGTTGATTCGCGGTGTTGAAGTCCCACACATGTCGCTCTGACACGGTTCCAGATCGTCAACACGCAGCAGTCAGGTTGATACGTAGCGTTGAAATCCAGAGAACAATGTTTTGGCATGCTTCAGGATCTTCAAACGGTTGTCTTCTAACGGGGCAGTTCCCTCAATGGAAATGAGCCGTTGTAGGGGCCTATGAAGAGGAAGCTTGGAGGGAGGGTTAATTCCAACATCGTTGATGACTCTTGGGTTTACACTGGTCTTCCTCCTCCTCCTCCTCCTCCTCCTCTTCCTCTCGGCTCGACGCGGTTTGTGCGACGACCCAGGGGTTCCGCATAGGCTCAGGCGTGGCTGCTTGGGAAGGGTCCAGAGGGGTTTGGCACCACCGCCCTCCTTCTCACCCTCCTCCCTCCCTCCCTCCCTCCCGCCCTCCCTCCCTCTCCTCCTCCTCCTTCTCCTCCTCCTACTCCTCCTCCTCCTCCTCCCCCTCCTCCTCCTCCTCCTCCTCCTCCTCCTCCTCCTCCTCCTCCTCCTCCCTTCCTCTACTCTGCCACCTTTCGTCTCCCTCCTTTCTGATGTGTATATTATCTCATCTTCTGCCCCCTTCTTGGGATGAAAATGGAGGGACCATATACTTTTCCTTCGAATCTGTCTGTTGTGTTTGCTTGATTGTTTTCCAGTGTGTGTGTGTGTGTGTGTGTGTGTGTGTGCGCGTGCGTGCGTGCGTGCGTGCGTGCGTACGTTGCGTGCGTGCGTGCGTGCATGCGTGCATGCGTGCGTGCGTGCGTGCATGCGTGCATGCGTGCGGGCGCGTGTTTGTGTGTGTGTGTGTGTGTGTGTGTGTGTGTGTGTTTGTGTGTGTGTATGTGTGTGCGTTTTTTTTTTTTGTGTGTGTGTGTGTGTGAATGTGTGTGTGTGAGTGTGTGCGTGCGTTCGATTCACCCCCACTTCGTGCTTGCATTGTCTTTCGGTTCCTCCGTGCTTGGCCGACTCTTCGGGTTTTTTCGCCCAGTGCTCGTCCGTGCCCGCCTCGTGCGTGAATTGGCGCCTGCAGGGCCTCGCCCCGTGCCTTCCCCGTGCGTTTCCAGGCCTGCGCCGGGCGCCCGCCCCGTGCCCGCCCCGTGCCCGCCCCGTGCCCGCCCCCGTGCGGTGGCCGGCGCCTGCACAGCATATTTTGTACAAGTGCATCGGCACGAACGACATGGGTACGGCAAGAATGGGTACAATGCCCAACAGCAGTTCCTGTTCGTTTTGAACAGGACTCGCTGTCCGCGCCGCCGCGGCCTGCGTCCACTTGAGACACAAGGCCGCCTGCCCAACAGCGGCCGCTGTTGGTTTGGGGCATCACTTGCTGCTGGGCATTGTACCCATTTTTTCCGTACCCATTTCGGGCGTCCAAAGTGTAGCGCACACCGCATAGCATGCAGCCCATCTGGGGCACCTCCGAGGTATTGCACCGAATCTATCGCACCATCCCGTGCAGTGCACACACCATGCCGCATCTTTCCTGCACGCATATCAAGCTCGGCCCCCGTGCGGGGGCTGAACTTACCCCCTACGTCTGCGTGTGGGCTTTTTCGTTGGATTCTGCACGATTGCCCACGTTAGCTTAGAACAGTAGTACAAACCCAGCCAGTCCCGTACTTACTCCCCGCATCCTTGTAAGCGTACAACGTGGAGCGTTCGTTTTGAGCACGAATCCGAACCAAGTGATTCATGCGGGCCACATCTTCGCGCCCCCACGCGTGCATGTCAACATCATCAAAACACAATTGTTTCTCAATCTGTCCAAGAGACTGTTCTAAATCATACAGATGGAGAGCGAACGGTTTCAATCGCACTCGCAGCTTCTGCGCTCGCCCACCCGCCAGCACCAAAAGGAACCAGCATTTTGTTGTCATTATGTCAAGTGAGACCATGCGGGCCACTCGCGCGCGTGCTCATGTCGAAGTCATGCGTCAATACTCGCGCACCCACCAATTCTGCTTGTTCTTACCACGCGGGCCACACGCGCGTGTCCCCGCGCGCGCATGCCGAATTCATTGTAACACCACTGGGCTTCATCCTCTCAAGATGAGGATGTGCAAACCTATATGGCATAATATCTGTTCATTCTAGACGCTGCGCGTAACCCCACCAGCCCATCCAGAAACGATGATACGGCGAGTTGCTCTGACCAGGGATGCGAAGGAGCATGCAGTGGAATCAAGGGTTGGGAAGCCGTCACACCTCCAAAGGGAGAGAATGGATGAGGCATCGCAGGAGGAAGGGCAAGGTGGGAGGGCGGGGTACAGCGGAGGGACTCCATGAACGGATGCGGAAGAGGAAGATGACGAGGAGGAGGAGGAGGAGGAGGAGAAGAATGACCAGTGTAAACTTAAGACACATTAGCGATGTTGGAATCCACTCTCCCTTCAAGCTCCCACTTAATAGGTCCCTACACGGATTCATTTACACTGACGGCAGTGCCCCGTTGGGACACAACCGTTTGAAGATCATGAATCGTGCCAAAACAACATTCCGTGCTTTTAATACCAATCTGGCCGTTGCGTCTTGACGATCCAGAATGGTGCCAAACCAGTATTCTTAGGATTTCGACACCGCGACTCAATGTAATTGTTGCGCCGTGACAATCCTGAACCGTTCCAAACACCATTTCAGGTATTTAACCATGGAAGTTCGTGAACCTCTTACATTTTTAACACGAATGCGCTCGGCGCTAACACCAGAGTCACAATTTGAAAAGGAACTGCCCTCAATCCGTGAAGCTCTTGTAGTTTTCTGCAACACGAGTGTGTGCGGCGCCAAGGCGAGAGCCACATTTTGAAAACTGTTCGTTTTCAATCGGTGAAGTTCTTGTTACGTTTTGAAACGGAAGTGCGCGGCGCTGCGGCGAGATTTCCACTTGAACTGCCTTATCCTTTTCTCCCTCCTCCCTCCCCCCTCCCTCTTTCGCTCCCGCTACTGATCCTCCTTTGTCTCCCCCGTCTCCCTCCTGCCTGTCCTGCCTCTCCTCTCGCTTCTCTCTTTCCTCGTTCTCCACGTCGTCGTCATCGTCGTCGTCGGCCTTCACTCCTCTTCCTCTTCTCCCCGTCCAACTGCCAGGCGTGCTGGTCGGGCGGGCCAGGCATTCCGCCTGATAAATGTCTCACCGGTCATGACATGACGAACTGGAATCTTCCCGATGGTTGGCCAAGGCGGAGGGCGGTTAGTTGCACTGGCGCCGTAACTTTGCGTCCCAAGAGCTTCCGATTCACCGCGGGGGTATCGCGTGGCGTTTCTTCATGTCTCTGTCTCTAGAACTTGGCAGGTCTTGTGGCTAGAGGGGTGCAGGTTATGAAAAGAACAAGGCTCTCACCAGAACGCCAGTGGCCATGGGGTGCTGGTCTTTCAAGAGGGCGGTCCCCGCAACGCTGAACAGCTGCACATTGCTGTCTCTAGGGCCTTCTGAGGACGGGGCTTTGAAGGGAGGTCGTATTGCAGCATCGCTGCGGCCTCCTTGGGTTTTGTTCCAGTCCTCCTACTCCTTTCTCCTTTCGCCTCGCTCCTCCACATCTTCCCTTCTTCTCCCCTTGTTTTCCTGCGCTCACCACTTTTCCCTGCCCCGCCGCGCCGCGCCGATTAAGATGGTGGCGGCCGAGCCGATTAAGCCGCCGGCAAGATCGTCCACGCGCTGACGAACCGAGCATTATAGACGCTCAAAATCAAAAGGAGCATCATAGCCTTACAATCTGCCGTTCTCATTGGCATTCATTACATGCGTAGCATCAACATCGAAATAGGAAACATCGCCTCATCACTTGTCGTTCTCATTGGCATCCATTTCATGTGTAGCCTCAAAGAGTACATCATAGCCTTCTAATCTGCCCGTTCCCATAGACGTTCGTTCCATGCGTAGCATCGACATCAAAAGAGGCATCGTAGCCTCAGCATTTGCCGCCCTCATTTGTATTCATTTCATACGTCGCATCAACATCAACAGAGGCATCATAGCCTAAGCATTTGCTGTTCTCATTGGGATTCGTCACATGCGTGGCATCAACATCAAACGAGGCATCATCGCCTCACCATTGGCCGCTCTCATTGGCATTCATTTCATGCGTGGCATCCACAACAATAGAGGCATCATGGCCTCATTATTCGCCTCATCATTTGCCGTTTCCAGTGACATTCATTTCACGCGTCGCATCCAAATCAACAGAGGCATCCTTGCCTCATCATTTGTCGTTCCCACTGGCAATTGTTTCATGCGTAGCCTCAAAACAAATAGGCATGACAGCCTCAGCATTTGTCGTTCTCATTGGCATGCACCTCATGCTTATCGTCGAAATCAAAAGTCGCATCATAGCCTCATCATATGCCGTTGTCATGTGCAGCACGTTCATGCGCGGCATCGGGTTCACAAGAGACATCATAGCCTCATCGTTTGCCCTTCTCATTGGCACTCTTGTCATACGTAGCATCAACACCAAAAAAGGCATCGTAGTCTCAGCATTTGCTGTTCTCATTCGTATTCATTTCGCGCGTGGCGTCGGATTCAGCAGATCAATCATAGCCTCATCCTTTCCCGTTCCCATTGGCATCCACTTGCCCCCTCAGCCTCACCTCGAACGAGGCATTCCCATTTGCCGCTCTCATCGGCATCTATCTCATGCGCAGCCGGAAAGTGCACAGTGGCACCACAGCCCCAGCAGTTGCCGTTCGGCCGTGGGCCGAGCCTGCCACCGGCGGGGGCTTCCCGGGGGGCGCGCCGGTGTCCCGACGACGGCCGCGTGCGGCGCAGCGGCGGCTCGGGCGACCCCGGTGCACAGGGGATGCGTGGCGCGGCGCCTCCCTGCTGCAGCAGAGGCTGTTGGAGCAAGACGGCCATCCAGACAAAGCTGGGTAGCTTACATTCGGGCCTTTGTCGGGGGAGCGAGATCGCCTCAGCCTTCGACATCATCAGTCGGAGGTGGATAGACCTCCTGCCCTGACCCGTCGATGAAGGACTTGGCCGTCTTCGGTTCGCGAGAGGGCGTCGCGGCCGCCGTTTTTGCGGGTCCAGGTTCGTCGGTTTCGGTCCTAGGCCGTTTTCACTCAGGGGAGGTTTACTGAAGGGAGGCTTGTCCACCGCCGACCAAGACGGCCATCCAGACAAAGTTGGGTGAATTGCATTCCGGCCTTTCTTGGGGGAAAATAGCCTCAACCTTTGACATTCTCGTCGGCATCCCTTCCGTGCGTAGGCACGTCATCAAACGAGGCAGCATAGCCTCACCACTTGTCGTGCTCATTGGCATCTATTTCGTGCGTAGCATCAAGATCGAAAGAGGCAGCGTAGCCCCATCATCTGCCCGTCTCCGTAGGCATTTGTTCCATGCGTAGCATCGACATCGAGAGAGGCATTGTAGCCTCATATTTGCTGTTCTCACTCGTCTTCATTTCGTGCGTGGCATTGGATTCAAAACATTCATCATCGCTTCCTCATTTTCCGTTCTCATTGGCATTCGATTTGCGCGTAGCAGCATAATGACACGAGGCATTCTAGCGTCATGATGTGCCGTTCCCATTGGCACCCATTTCATGCGTAGCATCAACATCATAAAGGGCATCATGATTGGCATTCTGATTTGGCAGTCATGTCATGCGTAGCGTCACAATCAGAGAGTGCATCATCGCCTCATTATTTGCTGTTCTGATTGGCGTCCGCTTCATGTGTGGTCTCAAAATCAAATGTGGCACGATCGCCTCATCATTTGCCGTTGTCATTGACATTCATGTCATGCGTCGCAACAGGCTCAACAGCGGCATCTTCGCCTCATCACTTGCCCTTGTCATTGGCATTGATTTCATGTGTAACACCAAACTTAGCAGCGACATCGTCGTGCCATGCTTTGCTGTTCCCATCGGGATTCGTATCGTGCGTAGCCTCAATATCAAGAGATGCATCATAGCTCAATTTTTCTTGATGGGATTCAATCGAACGACGCACCAGAGTAAGACGAGACACCATCGCCTCATCATTTGTCGGTTGCAGTGATCCGAATTTCATGCGTCTCATCTAAATCTGAAAGTGGTAGCATCCCCTCGTCATTTGTCGTTCTCATTGGCATCCGTCTCTGATGTCGCATCAGAATTCAAAGAGGCGCCATAGCCTCATCGCTTGCCGTTTCCATTGGCATTATTCCATGCGTAGCATCCTAATCAATCTGTTTTCATTCGCATTCATTGCATACGCCGCATCAACATCAAACGAAGCATCATCGCTCCACATTTGTAGTTGTCGTTGGCATTCGTTTCATGCGTCGCATCAACCTCACAATATGCATCATCGCCTAATCATTTGTTGGTCTCATTTAAGTGAGTAGCATGCGTAACATCAAACTCAAGTGGGCAGCACCGCCTCACCATTTGCCGTTCTCATCGGCATTCATGTCATGCGTAGTATCAAACTCACATGATCATCGTTTGTCTGGCTCACTGGCAATCATTTCCTGCGTCGCATCAAATTCAGAAAAGGTGCCCCAATGCCTCATCATTTTCAGATATCATCTGCATTCGTTTCAGGCGTCGCATCCCAACACAAAAGATGCACCATCGCCTCGCCATTTGTCGTTCCCATTCGCATTCAATGCGTCGCATCAACATCAAACGGTGCATCATAGCCTCATCGTTAGCCGTTCCCATTGGCATTCATTACCTCCGTAGCATCACCCGAGGCATCATCGCCTCATCGTGTTCAGTTCCCATTGGCAGTAGTTTCATGCGTAGCGTGACAGTAAATCACGGCATCGTAGCCTCACCATGTGCGATTCTCAGCGGTGTTCATGTCATGCGCAGCATCGAACTCACATCAGTATCATTTGCCAATCTCAGTGACATGCATGTCATGCTTAGCATCAAACTCAAACGAGGAGTCACTGCCTCATCTGGTGCCGTTCTCATTTGAATTCTTTCCATGCGTGACATCAGCATCAGAAGCTGCATCCTCGCCTCATCATCTGCCGTTCCCATTGGCATCCACGCGTGGCATCAACATCAAACGATGCGATGCATCATTGCCTCACCGCTTGGTGCCATCATTGGCATTCCTACGTGCCATCAGCATCATAAGAGGCACCATCGCCGCATGAAATGCCGTTCGCATTGGCATTCGCTTTACGTGTAGCATCACCATTAGGGGAGGCATCGCCGCCTAACCATTTGCCGTTCTGATTGGTCTTCATGTTCATGCGTAGCATCAAGGTCACAACGACGCATCATCGCCTAACCTTGTGTCGTTCTCACTGGCATTCATTTCATGCGTATCACCAACGTCAGCAGAGGCAGGCCATTCTCACCGTTTGTCGTTTGCATCCGTTTCATGCGTGGTGTCAACAATATTTTCTGCATTACAGCCTCACCAGCCGTCGTTCTCATTTGCATTCGTTTCATGTGTCGCATCAGCATCAGGCGATCCATCATCGTCTCATGATTTGCCGCCCTCGATGGCATACGTTTCACTCGTAGCATCAACATTGAACGAGGCATCACCGCCTCAGCATTTGCCGTTTTCGTTCACGTTCGCCTAGCGCGTAGCGCCAAAACCAAACACGACATCACAGTCTCATCATGGTCTGTTCCCCATTGGTGTTCATTGCATGTGTAATATCAACATCAAACTATGCATCGTCGCCTCACCCTTTGCCGTTGTCATTGGCATCCATTTCATGCGTAGCACCATGATCACAAGAGGCATTCTCGTTTCATTGTTTGCTATTCCCATTTGCACGTATCTAGCGTGTAGCATCAGCATCATTACAGGCATCATAGCTTCACACTGTACCGTTCTCAATAGCTTTCATAGCATTCGTCGCAGCAGTATTCACAGAGGCATCATTACCTTATCAGTAGGCATCGCATGAAATTCGAAAGGGGCATCGTAGCCCACCAGTTGCCTCTTTCAATGGGGTTCAGTTCATGCGAAGCATCACAATCAAAAGAGGCACTATCGCATCATCACTAAGCGTTCTTATTTGCATTCGTTTCAGACGTAGTACCAGGAACAAGCTATGCATCATGGCGTCATCATATTCCTCTGCCATTGGCGTTCATTTCATGCGTATTATTCATCATATGCATCATAGCCTCACCAGTTGCCGTTCTCATTGCCATTCGTCGTTTCATGCGTAGCATCAACATCATAAGAGACATCATAGCCTCATTATGTCCTCTTGCATTGGCATTCATTGCATGCTCCACATCATTTTCCGTTCTCATTGGCATTCATGTCGTCTGTCTCTACATAGTAAAACGAGACAACACTGACCCCACCATTTACCGCTTTCATTGGTATTCATGTTCCGCGCCATATTCAAAAGAGGCATCGTGTCTTTATTTTGCCGTTCTCATTGGCACTCATTTCGTACGTAGCATCGACATCAAGAGATTAATCACAGTCCCATCATCTGCCGTTTGTGTTGGCATTCATAGCATGCGTAGCATGAACATCAAAATAAACATCATCGCCTCGTCACTTGCCGCTCTCATCGGCATTCATTGCATGCGCAGTATCGACATCGAAAGAGGCATTATCGCCTCATCCTTTGCCATTTTTCATGTGCGTTCAGTTTATGCGTAGCACCATGATCAAACTATGCATTCTAATCGCACCAGTTCCCTTCTCATTGGCATTCATGCGTGTCAATTCAGAAGGGGCATCATAGCCTTACGATTCGCCTCCCTCGTTGACATTCATGCCGTACGTAGCACCAAAATCAAACGAGGCATCATAGTTTTATCATTTGCAGTTCACATTGCATCAAACGAGGCATCATAGCGTCATGGTTTGCCGTTCTCGTTGGCATTCATGTCATGCGTAGCAGCATGCTCTCCCAGTCGTGTCATGGTCTCGACCTCGGAGACAAGGTACCACTACCACTACCCTTGCCTCGTTTTCCGCCTTCTTGGGCCTTTGAGAGGCCCTCGTCACCACCGCTGGACTCGCTTCGAAAATTCTGGTCAGAACGCACTCCAGGAAAGGTCTGGGGAGTATAGGTATCAGTAGCGTTTGGTTTAAAAGGTACCGATGCCGCTACCCTTGCTTCGTTTTCCGCCTTTCTGGGCCTTCTGGGAGGCCCTCGTCACCACCGCTGGATTTGCCTCGAACCTCTGGTCAGAACGCACTCTAGGAGAGGTCTGGGGAGTAGCGGTATCGGTGCCGTTTGGTTTCCCCATCGGCCCGTTGCCCCAGGACAGCTTTCTCATCCCTGGGTCCCGGCAGTTGCCCGCAGAGGCCACACACACGCTTTTTGTCCGTCGATTGTTTGTTTGTTCGTTCGTTCATTGGTTTGTTTGTTTAACTGGGTCGAGGCAGTCTGGGAGCCTCACTTCACCCCCCGATCCATTCCGCAGCGGCTTGGAACGTGCCCGCGTGTAGACGCAAGCATGCACCGGAAAAAGGGGGACGGTGCGGGACAGTGCACGAATGTAGCCTCCCCCCTCCTCGTCCCCCCCCTTCTCCTGCCCCCTCTCCCCCCCTCCTCAACCCCCCCGTTCCCCCCCTCCCCTCCCCCCCTCCTCGTCCCCCCGCCTCCTCGTCCCCCCCTTCCCCCCCTCCTCGTCCCTCCTCGTCCCCCCCCTCCCCCCTCTCCCTCCACAATTACTCAATATGAATACTACTCTCCCTCTTCCCCTGATGACTTCTTGGGAATATTCGCCCCCCCCCCCGCGTATTGTTTTTTTTACACGCAGGTTTCCCCGGAGTTGGGTTTTCGCTTGCATTTTTTTCCAAAATGCTGCTCTCGCTGAGGCGCGGGCCTCATTTTCGGGCCCAGCTCGTTCCGAATCGTGCTCCCGCGCAGCGCTGGCATCATTTCCGCCGGCGCCCGGGCTGCACGCCCGGGCCGGCGCCCGGGCCGGCGCTCGGGCCGGGTCCGGAGCCGGTTCCGGCCGGCGCCGAAAAATCGAGTTCCGAGGCGGCGCCGAAAAAAGGCCATTCTAATACAATTTTTTCTTATCAAAATGCTGAATTTCTGCTTCCGGCGCCCGGGAGGCCTCCCGGGCCGATTCCGACGCCCAGGCCGGCGCCCGAGCCAGCGCCCGAGCCAGCGCCCGGGCTGGACGCCCGAGCCGGCGCCCGGGCCAGCGCCCGGGCCAGGTCCGGAGCCGGTTCCGGCCGGCGCCGGAAAATCGAGTTCCGAGGCGGCGCCGAAAAAAGGCCATTCCAATACAAATTTTTATTTGGAAAATGCTGAATTTCTGCTTTCCCCGGAGTTAGGTTTTCGCTTGCATTTTTTCCCAAAGTGCTGCTCTCGCTGAGGCGCCGGCCTCATTTTCGGGCCCCGCTCGTTCCGAATCGTGCTCTCGCTGCAGCGCTGGCCTCATTTCCGTGCTTCCACTCGTTCCGAATCGTGCTCCCGCTGCAGCGCTGGCCTCATTTCCGCGCTTCCGCTCGTTTCGACTCGTGCTCCCGCTGCAGCGCTGGCGTCATTTCCCGTGCCATGCCACGGCATGCAATGGCATGCAATGCTAGGTTGATACTACGCTTCGCGGTGCTCTTCTACGCCATGCCATGCCGTGCTCTACAATGCATCGCGTACCCTTTCGGGATCATTGCCCTGCTCGACATCCGACTGTGCGAGTAGAGAGGGGATCTGCGCCATGGTAAGGGATGGGAGGGAGGGGAAGGATGTCAGATATGACGCGAGCGCACCTAGCTCCCTGTCCCCCCCCCCCCTCCTCCCCCTCGTCCCCCCCCTCTCCCCCCCTCCCCCCCCTCCCTCCTCCTCGTCTCCCCCCCTCCTCCCCCCCCCTTCCCCCCTCGCCCAGCGGCTGGGAGCGCCCTCCCCCCCCCCTCGCCTCCCCCTCCCCTCCCCCCCTCCCGCTCCCCCCCCCCAGGCGGCCGGGAGCGGAGCGCGCCCACAGTCTGGGGGTCTCGGCAGCAGCTTCGACTCCAGGGACGACCAGGAGCTGTACGCGCGGCTCATGTCCGAGCGGCAGAGGACGCGGGCCCCGCGGCCGCGCGCCACGGCGCAGCTGGCGCCAGCAGAAGACGATGATGATGATGATGATGATGATGATGATGATGATGATGATGATGATGATGATGGTGATGATGATGACGATGACGATGATGATGATGATGATGATGATGATGATGGTGATGATGATGCTGATGATGATGCTGATGATGACGCTGATGATGATGATGATGTTGGTGATGATGATGATGATGGTGATGATGATGAGCATTATGATGATGATGATGATGATGATGATGATGATGATGATGATGATGATGATGATGGGAATTGTGATGATGTTTATGATGATGCCGTTGATGATGCTGATACTGCTGATGATAAGGCTGCTGATGATGCTGATGATGAGGATGGTGATGATGCTGAAGATGACGATGGTGCTGATGATGCTGCTGCTGATGATGCTGATGATTATGCTGATGCTGATGATGCTGATGATGCTGACGATGATGATCATGATGCTGATAATGCTGATGATGATGCTGCTGATGATGATGATGCTGATGATGATGGTGCTGACGATGATGCTGATGATGTCAATGATGATGCTGGTGATGATCATGATAGTGATGATGGTGGTGGTGGTGATGATCATGATGATGCTGATCGTGACGACGCTGATGATGCTGATGATGACGCTAATGATGATACTAATGCTGATGATGCTGCTGCTGAGGATGATGCTGATGATGATGCTGCTGATGCTGATTACGATGCTGGTGATGATGTCGATGATGATGCTGGTCATGGTGTCGATGCTGATGATGCTGCTGATGATGCTGCTGCTGATGATGATGACGTTGCTGATGATGCTGATGATGATGATGATAAGGATGGTGATGCTTATGCTGCTGATGATGCTGATGTAGGTGATGATGATGATAATGCTGATGATGATGAGGATGCTGCTGATGCTGCTGATGATGTAGATGATGACGGTGATGAAGATTATGATGCTGCTGATGATGACGATGCTGATGAGGATGATGATGCTGATGTTGATGATGCTGCTGATGATGATAAGGATGCTGCTGATGCGATGATGATGACGATACTGATGATGATGCTGATGATGATGATGCTGATGCTGATGATGATGATGCTGATGCTGATTAGGGTACTGGTTATGATGATGCTGATGATGCTGATGTTGATGATGATGACGACGCTGCTGATGATGAGGATGATGATGATGCAGATGATGGTGCTGATGCTGCTGCTGATGATGCTGCTGATGGTGCTGCTGATGGTGACGATGATGCTGCTGCTGATGATGATGCTGATGATGATGCTGCTGATGCTGATTACGATGCTGGTGATGATGTCGATGATGATGCTGATCATGATGTCGATGCTGATGATGCTGCTGAAGATGCTGCTGCTGATGATGATGATGACGTTGCTGATGATGAGGTTGATGATGATGATGATGCTGATGATGATGATGATGATGCTGATGATGATGATGATGATGATGATGATCAGGATGGTGATGCTTATGCTGCTGATGATGCTGATGTATGTGATGATGATAGTGCTGATGATGATGATGATGAGGAGGCTGCTGATGCTGCTGATGATGTAGATGATGACGATGCTGATGATTCTGATACTGCTGATGATGACGATGATGATGATGATGCTGATGATGGTGATGATGCTGATGATGATGATACGGATGCTGCTGATGCGATGATGATGGCGATACTGATGATGATGCTGATGATGATGATGCTGATGATGATGATGATGATGATGATGATGATGCTGCTGCTGCTGCTGATTAGGGTGCTGGTTATGATGCTGCTGATGATGCTGATGCTGATGCTGACGATGATGCTGATGATGATGCATATGATGGTTCTGATGCTGCTGTTGATGATGCTACTGATGATGCTGCTGATGATGCCGATGATGCTGTTGCTGATGATGATGCTCATGCTGTAGATGATGATAATGATGATGCTGATAATGATGCTGATGATGATGATGATGATGATGCTGATGATGATAATGATGATGATGATGATGATGATGATGATGATGATGATGATGATGATGATGATGATGATGATGATGATGATGATGATGATGATGATGCTGTCGAATATGATGATTCTGATGATGCTGATGAATATGATGCTGATGGTGCTGATGATGCTGATTCTGCTGATGATGATGATGATGCTGGTGATGATGTTGATGTGGCTGACGATGATGCTGATGATGATGATGCTGATGATGATGATGATGATGATGATGATGATGAGAGGAGGAGGAGGAGGAGGAGAGGAGGAGAGGGAGGAGGAGGAGGAGAGGAGGAGGAGGAGGTGGAGGGGAGGAGGAGGAGGAGGAGGAGGGAGGAGGAGGGAGAGGGAGGAGGAGGGAGAGGAGGAGGGGAGGGAGGAGGAGGAGGGATGAGGAGGGAGGAGGAGGTGAGGAGGAGGGAGGTGGAGGAGGAGGGAGGAGGAGGAGCAGGGAAGGGTGGTGGAGGAGTCGAGGAGCGGAGGGAGTGAGGGAGGGAGGGAGATGGAGGGAAGTGAGGGAGGAGGCGAGGAGGGAGGGAGGGAGAGGAGTGATAGGAGGGAGATGATGATGATGAGGAGGAGGAGGAGGAGGAAGAGGAGGATGAGGAGGAGGAGGAGGAGGGGAGGAGGAGGAGGAGGAGAGGAGGAGAGGGAGGAGGCGGGAGGGAGGGAGGGAGGGAGGAGGGAGGAGGAGGGGAGGAGGAGGGAGGTAGGATGAAGAGTAGGTGGAGGAGGAGGACGAGGATGAGAGGAGGAGGAGGAGGAGGAGGAGGAGGAGGAGGAGGAGGAGGAGGAGGAGGAGGAGGATCAGTGTAAACCCAAGGCGCATCAACGATGTTGCTGCAATCCCTCCTGCCATGTTCCCTCATCATCGGGCCCTGGAACAATTATTCAATCGCGTCGCTCATTCCGCCGACCTCCTGGAGGCAGTTTTGGCGCTCTTGGGAGCGTCTTGGGAGCCTCCTGGGGGCTTCTTGGGGCGCTCTGGGGGCCTCTTGGGGGCCTCGTGGGGCCTCTTCGGGGCCCCTGGGGGCCTCTTGGGACCTCCTGGTTGCTCCTTGAGGCCGAGGGCTCAAATGTTCGTTCGGGCCCCCCATCTGAACGCCCTCTTGGAGCCATTTTGGGGGCTTCTTGGGCCGTCCTGCAGACCTCCTGGGCCTCTTGGAGGCCTCTTGAGGCGCTCTTTGAGCCCTCTTGGGCCGTCCTGGGGCGACCTTGGGGGCCTCTTGGGCCGTCTTGGAGCGTCGGGAAACCGAGGTCGCGAGAACGCCAAAATTCTCCCCAACCTTTTTTGCTTGTTGTTGCCCTCTTGGGGGTGCTCTTGGAGGCCTCTTGGGCCGTGGAGGCTATCTTGGGCGTCTTGGGGCGATCTTCGGGCGTCTCGGACCCCCCTTGGACCGTCTTGGGAGCCTCTCTTGGCCCGTCTTGGGGCCCTCTTGGTCCCTGGGGTCGATCCTGGAAGCCTTGAAGACCAGCCCCGGGAATTCCAGCATCCTTGACCGGTAGTGCCCGTGAGTGTCTCGGGATACTTTTCGACCCGGGGCTCCCAGGGGCCGCCACGCGCGCGCGCGATTTCGAAACATTCTAAACCTGTTGCCGGAGATCTTAGCACATCTGAAGACAACCGTCTGATAGTCCCCGAGCGTGCTAGAACACAATTCCTGGGCTTTAGGCGTTACGAGTCAACGTGGCTGTTGCGTCATGACCTTTCTTAATCGTGCGGGAACACCCCTACCTGGGACTTCAACACCGCGAATTAACGTGACACTCGCGTCTGGACAATCCTACATCCTGCGAAAACCATTCCTGGGACTTCGACCAGGCACATCCTTAAAACTGTTACAACTTTCAAAACGAATGTTCGCGGTGCTAATGCGAGATCCGCATTTTGAACAAGAACCGCCCTTCATCCGTGAAACTTCTGCGACATGTTAAGATAAGTGTGCGTCGCGCTAACGCGAGAGCAACATCTTGAAAAACGCCCGCTCTCCATCTGTGACGCTGGTGCACATTTCGACGACGACTGTGCGCGACGCTCCAGCGAGAGCCACATTTCGAAAACGGCCCGCCCTCTACTCTTGGAACTGTTGCAGATTTCACGCTTCAGGATCATACATGGTGAGGAAGTCCTCTGGCGAAACACCTGGCCCGCCCTACCCCCACACCTCTGGGTGCGACAGGGAGGCGTTGCTTAGAAGGAGAGGGGAGGGCGGAGGAAGAGGAGGAGGAGGAGGACCACAAGACGAAGAGGGAGAAGGGAGGAGGGATCGAAAGGAGGAGGGAGGTTGATGGAGAAGGAGGGGGGAGCAGGGAGGAGCAGGGATGGAGGAGGGACGAGGGCGGACGAGCACATCACTGCCGCCGCGCCGAGTCCGCGGCGCCTGCGTGGCCGCCGGCCGCCGACCGCCTCGCCGACCGCCGCGGCGCCGCGCACAGGATCCAGCGGCAGCACGAGGAGCGCAAGAGGCAGAAGGCCGTGAGGGTGAAGCAGGCCAAGCCGGCGGTGAGCCTCGAGGAGGGCGCGCGGAGGAGGCGGAGGGGCAGGGAGGAGCGGGGGAGGGCGGAGAGAAGGGGGAAGGAGGAGGAGGAGGAGGAGGAGGAGGAGGAGGAGGAGGAGGAGGAGGAGGAGGAGGAGGAGGAGGAGGAGGAGGAGGCGGAGGCGGAGGAGGCGGAGGCGGAGGCGGAGGCGAGGCGGAGGAGGAGGAGGAGGCGGAGGAGGAGGAGGAGGAGGAGGAGGAGGAGGAGGAGGAGGAGGAGGAGGAGGAGGAGGAGGAGGAGGAGGCGGAGGAGGCGGAGGAGGCGGAGGAGGCGGAGGAGGAGGAGGAGGAGGAGGAGGAGGGAAGGAGGAGGAGAGGAGGAGGAGGAGGAGGAGGAGGAGGCGGAGGAAGAGGAGGAGGAGGAGAGAGGAGGAGGAGGAGGAGGAGGAGGAGGGGGGAGGGGGAGGGGGAGGGGAGGGGGGAGGGGGAGGAGGGAGGAGGAGGAGGAGGAGGAGCAGCAGGAGAGAGCAGGAGGAGGGGAGGAGGAGGAGGAGGAGGAGGAGGAGGAGGAGGAGGCGGGGAGGAGGAGGGAGGGGAGGAGGAAGGAGGGAGAGGAGGAGGGTCAGGAGGAGAGGAGGAGGAGGAGGAGGAGGAGGAGGAGGAGGAGGAGGAGGAGGAGGAGGAGGAGAGGGGGAGGAGGAGGAGAGGAGAGGAGGAGGGGAGGAGAGGAGGAGGAGGAGGAGGAGGAGGAGGAGGAGGAGGAGGAGGAGAGAGGAGGAGGAGGAGGAGGGGAGGAGGAGGAGGAGGAGGAGGAGGAGGAGGAGGAGGAGGAGGAGGAGTCTCTGGTGCTCGCTGGGAGCAAAACAGGCTCCTGCTGGCCCCTGTGCGCCCTCCCTTTGCACGCTCCCGTGGGCTCCCCTGCCTCTCGACGCCCTTTTTTTGCGCCCTGTCCTGCTCCCCCCGGGTACCGCGGAGGCTGGGGCCTTTTTCGGAAACTGGAGCATCTACATTACCAGTGCCGGGCGGTTTTTCAATCCCAGGACTTTTCTGAGGGTTGGGGACGACGTCGGGGTGGTGTGGTGTATCCTTTTCCCCGTTTTCCCAGGGAAACAACGAAGAATCTATACACCAGGATCCCTTATACACCAGGATCCGCTTCCCTGTGCAAGATTCAGTGTGAGGCCAGACACAGGCCTCGGTGTATAGAGTTCGGCTCCTTACTTTTGGCCTCTGCGGAGGTGCGGGCACGGCGCGCTGGCATCTCGGGCGTGGTGGCCGAAGCTGCTCGAGTCATCGAGGATACAAAAAGAACTCGTAGCCTTGTGGCGGACGATCAATGGAGAGGAAGCATGTTGTCAAAGGATTTCCAGATGTCTATAACATGTGTTAAACATGTTTTAGACATGTAAACACATGCTTAACCATGCTTATAATATTTTCCGACAATTTTACACATTGAAAACTAATGATAGGACTGTTAGGGTTTCCATTGTCGTGGCATCCACAATCCTAACCCTACTAGCAGAGTGAAGACGTGGCCTCACTGAGGGCCCCGTCCTTGCATTAGGGATCATAAGTCTGGGCGGTTGGGTTCGACACATCTGTAGAACAGACACCCTATCTCTAATGCTTCTGACCCTGCTAACTCAGGTCGCCTCCCAAAGGGTTCGGTCTTCTTATCCCTGATCATGCTCAGCATCACCACACGGCCCATCCAGCGCGCCGGCGCCCTCATCCCTGTCGCTCTCAGAACGCGCTCGAGAAGCGGGCGGAGGGCTTCAGACCTGGGCACTGCCAGCGGGGGCCTCTGGTGGGCCGGGTCGCTTCGGCGTCCCACAAAGATGCCGCTTCACCTTCTCCGTGACATTTGCATCGGGAACTTCGGCCGTGCCGAGTGTCATCGAGGCGTTGTGTCACCCCGCTTGCGATGACCCGCGGACGATCATCCGCGCGCGGGCTCCCTCGCACGCAGGGGCGAGGCGTGCGGCGCACGGCGCCCCGCGCGCGCGCGCCTGGGAGAAGCGCTGTTTTTCGCGGCACGGCGCGGCACGGTGCACGACGTCGTCCGAGAGGCCGTGCCGCGGTGTGCTGCCGCTTCCGCTGCCTGCTGCCGTGCGCTGCGCCTGGCTGTCTGCTCTGCGCCTTCCGCTGCCCCCGCCTCCGTCCTCCGCGTCTCCGTCCGCCGTGCCGCTGGTCGGCCGCACTGGGCGCCCGACGCCGGCGGGTTGGCGTCACGAGCCCTCGCTTCCTCGGCGTCTTCGCGCTCCGAGTGGTCACGGCTGCGACGGCTGCGCCGCCGCCGTGACTGCTGCCCTGGGCGCGGTGCCCGCTGCCGCTGTCGCGGAGACGGGGCGGCGCGGCCTCCTTCGCCTCCCCTCTTCCCTTTCCACTCTCATCGCCGTCCTTGTCCCTGTCCTCCTCCTCCTCCTCCTCCTCCTCCTCCTCCTCCTCCTCCTCCTCCTCCCCGTGCCAAAGGCTACCCGCATCCTTAGGGGCCGATCCTTGTGAGGGACGCACGGGGCGCTGGTAAGAGAGTGCAACTCGGGCACTCTCGACGAGCACCTTCGCAAGCCCCCAAAGGTTAGGGAGCTGGGGCGACACCAGCGATCCATCCTTCATCCTGCTTCCACCGCTGCTACCCCGTCCTTCTTTGCCATTGTGCTACCCAGGTGCCCTTGCTCTCTCCCAGCTCATCCCGCTACCCCCGTCTTTCCGATAGGCTCGGGCCTACCTCCCCGCGGGACGAAATTACTTTCCCCCGCAGGCCGTAGCCTACGTGCCCAACTTGGGATATTGGTATCACTTGTTGCGTGTTCCATTCTCGCTGTGTAACCAGTTCTGGGGACGGAAGGGGAGCTTAGGGGGAGGTATATTGTTTGGATGGCTTCCGCAGAGGCAACACACGCTGCTTCGGCAGTCTGTGTGGCGCAAGCGTGCGTTTCGACAGAAAGCGGCGTTGCGCACTACAACCTGGAACCATTGCGATAAAACGAAGTGCCATTTGCCCGGCCCGATTGACCAGCCAAGGCGCCCCCTTCGTTGCATACATGTCACCGTATCGGCGGTTGCTCGTTCCCCTCCCGCTCCTTCCTTCTCATGATCTGGGTTTTGTATTCCAGCCCGCACGCGCTGGTGCTTTCTCTACATCTTGATCGTGCGTTGTGACTCGTCCTCACCGCGCTGCTATGCCATGGGATGTACCTCGCACCCGCACATCGAGTAATTCCCCCTTTCCCCACTATGATGCGCTAGCAAGTGTGGCGTATCTTGCCCTCTAGACGGCTATCATCCTTTTGAAGGGGTGGGGGCGGGGGCACGATTTGTCCGCCTCCCTGACCCCTTATGGAGACAGTAGGATGTAGCGATCTCGAGCGGACCCACCCAAACCATCGAAGGCCAGGGAAGCGGGTCGCCACCAACTATCCTTCATCCTGTCTCCACCGCTGTACCCCCTCTACCCAGGCCGCCTGTATTTGCCATCCCGTTTCTTCTTCCTGCTTCCGCCGCTGTTTCCCCCATCTTTCTTGGCCATCGTGCTCCCCGGTCCCTCCGCTCCATGGTTTCAGTCTTGCTTCTGCTTCCGCCTCCTCTGCCGCTCCCTTTGCTTTCTCCCTTTGCTTCGGGCGAACGGGTGAACAGTTGAAACCGCAGTCATGCACGCGCGACTGCGATGGCAAGGACAAGTAAACAGCACCTCGTACTGGGAGGCTGCAGTGGCTGCTCGAGCCTCGCTGACTTGCACTCTGACTCTATTCCATATCGTCATTACCCAGCCCTTCCCGCCTCCGTTCATGCTCTGGATGGCTGAGGAGGCCACCTTGACGCGAAAACAAATGTCACGGTGTAGGCGCGCGTGGAACAATGTCGCCTTTTGAGCACTGTCGGACGCCCCCACGGGAGTTGATTGAGAAGGGGTTCTCCTCACACAGCCCCCGTGCCGATGGCTACCCGCAGCCTGTAGGGTTCGACTTTGTTGAGGGACGCGCGGGGCGTTGGCAGTGGAGTGCGCGTCTCACGTTCCCGAAGAGCACCTTCACCACAAGCACCCCTCAGGTTAGGGAACTGGGGCGACACCAGCAATCCTTCTGGCATCCTCTCACCGCCGCAACCACGTATTTCTCGGCCATCGTGTTACGTTGTTTTTTCTTTCCCAGCTCATCCCGCTGCCCGTGCCACCTGTCGGGAAGGCCGGGGCGCGGGCATCCCAGCCCCCATCCGGTGGAACCATCCAGTATTCCCACGTGTTGTGACCAACGTGAGTTGGGATCCCTAGGCCCCCAACAAACCCTCCTTTGCCCCGGGGCCCTTCCTTCGCCCAGATCGGCGGAGGGTTCCCAGGAGCGTCATACATTACAGGCACCCAAGGTGGCGCATTTTTGGGCCCCCTTTGACACCGTCTAGTTCTGACCAATTTCGTCGGACGCAGAGGAGGTTGAGTGGGGTCGCTCCCGAAACGCAGGTTTCACGGCGTCTCCCCGTCGGGTCTCAGTCGCCTCTCAGTTGCCTCTAACGGTTGGCGCGTACCGAGCAGCGTGCACTTTCTCAACAATCGTTGCGAACGTTTTTGCCACCGTCGGCACGCAGACCATTGACTTACAAAGTGCTGCTTTCATCCGTGTCTCGCACTTCCAGCTCGGGGGCAAAATCCTCACCAGGATCGATCCGTCGCTCGCCAGATCCCCCTCCCAGTTCCCTGTGCCCTTCTATCCCTCTGCATGCGCCCTTCCCGAGTGCTGGTTGTCTCCATCTCCCATCCCTTCTGCCACTATCCCTCTTGCTTTCGCCGCCAGGCTACCCGCCCAGTCCTCCCCACATGGCCCACACGCCATGCCAAACCCCGGAAACACGAGGGATGTCGACAGACGTCGCCGGTGACCCACGTGGAACCCTCGGCAGGCCATTTCAATTCACCAGCAGGATGTTGTAATACCTTTCTGTTGAATTGCATGGCTAGTGGACCCCTCCGCAGGCCACTCGAATTCACCAGCAGAACGTTGGACCCTTTCCCGCAGACCCCTTCAATTCACCAGCTTGGCGTTGTAAGCCCTCTTCTGTCAAAATGCATGGCGAGGCTCACGGGGGCCAACATATCCACGTCGCAAAGAGGGTGCCTGCCCAGGATTCGGACATTATCATACATCTTTGGAGGCCAATCCTGCGCTCGTTGCGAAGTCAGTGGGCGATTTTTCAATGCGGTTGGGGACCCATCCCGAACGCTCCCTGCGAAGAGCGACGTGGTGAACCTCAAGATATTGTAGCGATTCTCTGCGGTACTGCGCGCTTGGTTGATATTATTCGAAGCAGGATTACAATGCTCGTGAAACGCCTTGCCGATGAAACCTTGATCCGGGGATGGGCTGGCATTCCCCAGAACCCGCGTTTTAATGCCCTACTTCCAGGCGCGTGCAGAGCCCACGCCACTCGATGCGGCCCAGACTCCCATGTCAAGTGCCTGTCGGTCTCTTGACGTTTTTCTCTGCGCCCTTCTCTTGGTCAAGAACCCTCCCTTCAAGAGCCCTCCCTTTGACCAGGCGCCTTTCTGTCACCTGGCGCCCCTCTCTCGGTCAGGTGCCCTGTTCTCCGCCAGGCGACGCGTCCTTGGTCAGGCGCCTTTCTCTCGCCGGGCGCACTCCTGCTGGTCAAACGCCCTTTTCTTGGTCAGGCGCCCTTCGCTTGGCCATGCGTCCGTTCTAAAGCCGCTGCGGGGCACATGCTTGAGCCAAACACTGGTGGGCGCATGGCAAGTCAAACTCAACGCTTGGGGGCCTGTGTGGCTCTAATTTGTTGCGTCGCGTGCTTATTGTCACGCAGTGCCATGCACAGTCTTGCCTCATGCTTCAGGGCAATACTTTTCTAGGCACTGTAGGCGGTTCTACGTTGCTGCGTCTTTTGCTGCTTTTACACAAAGTTACGCGCAGTCTCGCTTCATGCTTCAGGCTACCCGCAAAATTGGGCAGGAGATCTGTGCGAGAATTCGATAAAAAACGGGGATGAGCTCCATATCTCTGCCCCGCCACGCAAGGGGGAACAATTCTATCGTCCATACCTCTCGTTTTGCTGTCGTTCATTTTGCTCTATCCTTTTTTTTTTTTTCTCGGCCCCCTTCCCTCTCCTGTCCGCTCCCTCCTCCCTGTGCTTTTCCTGCCTCTATCTTCCATGCCCGTTGCCCCATCATCCTTGACCATCCGGCTACCCCATTGCTGGGCACCCACCAGTGCCGCTTCATATTTGAAGCCCGTTGATCCCATTGCCGCTTTCACTCCATTTGTCGGGCCGCTCGTCCATGTTGCATTCGGTCCTAACGGTTATGACGGTAGACCATTTCAGGCTTCCCATCGAACCTGGAGGGCATTTCATCTGGCACGGCCCTGCTCCTCCATCTCGCGAAAGCGTGCCATGGCGTACCGTCCCCGTGGTATTTACCACGCTGTGTGTGGCGAGTGACGTTCACGGCCGTGCAACATTCTAATACGCATGTGTCTCGCCTACGTTTCCGCCCATGGAATGCCCTCCAGGGCCTCTCAACAGGTCGCTCAACCCTTACACTTGTGTGTGTGGCTCGCCCATTGGTCAGCCCATGGGGTGCCCTTCAAGGCCGTCCAACACTCAAACCAAACTGCAAGGGCGATGGCCGGGCGCGATAACTTGCGCCACATTCTCACCCGCACTTTGCGCGACTTCGTGTAGCGTTATTTGTGGCACTGTTGTCTTGCAGCCCCAAATCGGGTGTCCAAGCTTCGCGTCCACTCCCCCGTGCCATTCTCTCATATGGTTCTCTGGTCGCTTGGACAGCGGGAAACCCATACTTGTGTCCAATCAACCTCTCGGCTCACAGGCGGGGAGTTGCACGCATCCTTGCGCCCCTGAACTTGAGCTCGCCGCCCCCAACATTTCGTGCATTCTCGCTTCGGTCTTCGCTGTCTGATGCGTGCTTCCTGCTCCTGATTTTTCTCTATCGTTCTCACTATCGTTTTCATGTCCTCTGCGACCTCACCCCCCGACCTCCCATTCATCCATCCTCGCATTCCTCTCCGCTACCCGATATCCCACCTGCCTTCCCACCCCAGGCTCTCGCTGGAGACCCCAGCGCAGTCGCCCAACTGACGACCATTTCATTCCCATTGCTTGCCCGAGCAGGCAAACCCATTCCCAAAGGGTCTCACCACCTTTTACAGGTGTCTCTCGAAAGGTGGCCGTCTTTTCGGCGCCCTCGGACAGAGGCAGCACGCGAACTCCTCTCGGTTGGTGGCCGCCTCTTTTTTCCCCCCAGTCAGGGGCATCAGACACCACCGAGAAGTAACGATCTTTACGGTGCCAACTCGCACAGGGGCCAGCCACCCTCAAGGCTGTGTAATCCGCCACCATCCTCCTCCTCCTCCTCCTCCTCCTCCTCCTCCTCCTCCTCTTTCTCCTAAGACCTCCAACGCCGTGAGTTTTCCAAGGGGACCCCCGGGTGTCCCGACCCTTTCAGCGCGGCCTTCTTGCTTGCGCCCCGGGCAGTCCTCTGGCGGCCATAGGGCTTGGAAGTTGCCTGCCGATGGGGCGACGAGCGCCCTTGTTCGTGTTGCCTTCGCCTTGCGGCGCGAGGGGGGTAGGGGGCCCTCCTCGGTTTCCAAGCCCCTTCCAGAGTTTATCCTGGATCGGCGTCACCCCAACATACTACTGCTATGTGTGCGTCGCCTCCCCCCAGGAGCGACGTGCGCACTAAGAAATCTTCTAGTATATGCGTCATGGGGGGTGCTTTCTGGCCACACCACTCGGGAAACGATATACTACAAGACGGGTGAACTATCTGTTCGGGTCCGACGCTCGCCGCCAAGGAGGACATACAGTACCAGTGTGTCTCTGTGCGCCCCCACTGGAAGTTCTCCATCCTGGATCGTTCATTGACGGCCCAGGTGCCCGAGACGCCTCTGCCCCGGACGCCGAACTGGAGGACAGATTTTCTGGGCGCGGCCTCCCCGATCCTTCCTCCTCCCTCCTCCTCCCCCGCGCCCCCCCTGGGGGGAGGAGCGCGAGCGCGGGTTCCAGCTCTACATCTCCGGCGCCAACGAGGAGCGGGCGGCGGAGGAGGCGCGGAGGCACCGCGACGGGCTCGACAGCGGGCCCCGCGTGCGCCCGCCCGCCGCCGCCCTCTCTTCCCTTCCCCGCCGCCCGCCGGCCCTCCTCGTCGTCCCTCGGCGTGCCCCGCTCCTCCCGCCCGCGCCCCTCTTCCCGACCGCTCGGCCCTCGACCCCGTGTCCTCCTCCTCCTCGTCCTCCTGCTCCTCCTCCTCCTCCTCCTCCTCCTCCTGCTCCTCCTGTTCCTCCTCCTCCTCCTCCTCCTGCTCCTGCTGCTCCTTCTCCTCCTCCTCCTCCTCCTCCTCCTCCTCCTCCTCCTCCTCCTCCTCCTCCTCCCCGTGCGCTCGTCGCTCGACCCCTGTCCGTGCGACGGGGAGGCTGCTGCCCCCAGGGAGGAGGCGTGGAGGAGTGGGGGCAGGCAGGCGCGCCCCTTCGCACTTCCTCCTCCTCCTTCTCCTCCTCCCCCTCCTCCTCCTCCTCCTCCTCCTCCTCCTCGTCCTTTTCCTCCTCCTCCTCCTCCCCCTCCTCATCCTCCTCCTCCTTCCCTCCTCCTCGCGCGGCGCAGCAGCTGGGGAGGGTGGACTGCCGCTCGTTTGGTCGGCATGCCCTCAAGACGCGCGGGCGAGCAGTCTTTGCCGAGGGGCCCGGCAAGCTGCAGTCGTGCGAATGAGCGTGGTTCTTGTGTGCGCGTGTAGCTTGGCTTGAGCTTGCTTCCAGCTTATCGCCTGCCTTTACCTGTCCTTGAAGCCTTATCACAGCCGCATTCTACTGCGCAGCGTGATTGAGGTAACAATGGCGACCGTCGAGTCGTTCATGGTTCTCGCTTCTTTTGTGGGATGCCGGTGGGGATGCCACGCCCGCGCGCACCCCTCTCCCCCGCTCCACCCCGCTCAGGCTCCCGCCCCCGCTCCAGCTCCTTCTCCAGCTCCTACTCCCGCTCCGGCTTTCGCAAGCTCCCGCTTCTCTTCCCGCTCGCTCTCTTCCCGCTCCCTGTCCCACTGCCCGCTTGCTCCCCCCCCCACTGTTCCCACTCCCCCCTGCCGCCTCTCTCTTCTCCTTTTCCCGCTTCCATTAATCCCTGCTCCTCCCCATCCTCCTCCTCCTCCTCCTCCTCCTCCTCCTCCTCCTCCTCCTCCTCCTCCTCCTCCTCCTCCTACCCAGTACCCCCTCCCCTCCCCCTCCCGCTGCCCTGCCCCCGCTGTCACCGGCGAGAGGCTGCGGCAAGCACGACGCCGCCCTTCTGGTGGCGCCGCCGCCTCTCGATTCCTGGCGGGGTTGGCGAGGACAGGAGCGCGAGCTGGACGAGGAGTTGGACGAGGATACGGACGGCGGGAAGGAGGGAGGGAGTGAGGGAGGAGGGAGGAGCGCGAGGAGGGAGGGATGAGGGAGGGAGTGAGGGAGGAGGGAGAGAGGAGGAGGGAGGGAGGGAGGAGGGAGGGAGGAGAGAGGGAGTGAGGAAGGAGGGAGGGAGCGAGGGAGGAGGGGAAGGGTGGAGGGATGCAGGAAAGGAGGGAGGAGGAGCGCGGGTATGCTTCGCAGGGCAGGGGAGCCAGCGGGGAGCAGCTCGGTGGCGGCCCGTGCCGACCGCTGCCGTTCAGGGCTTCGGGCTCGGCTCAGCGGCGTCCTCCGCACCGTACCTCCGCGGCGTACCGCCTCGTCCTCGGGGCTAGTTGTCGTCATGCTGGAATCCTGCATGCCTCCCTCCTCCCTCCCCTCCCGCCCCCGCCTCTCCCCCACGCTGGTGTTCTGGTTGATCGACTTCCACTGCCTCCCCGCATGGCTCCAGAGGCCGCTCTCGAACTCGGGACCTTTCTCTCCAGCTTGAGAAGCGTCTCTCGGATACACACGGTCAGAGCTCCACAGAACATGCAGTCCTGATCTGTTTGCCACACGATTGACGCTACACTCATTATCACGATTAACGCTTTGGTGTCTGCTCTCACTCAGTCTTGCGCTAACTTGGGATGATCGCCCGGGTGGGCGTCTGAGAGAGTGGCGGATCTCTGACTGGCCTTCGCTATCATTGCAACGCTGGCGGAGCTTGACAGATGACGACACCATTACCAGCGCTGCTGCTGCTGCTGCTGCTGCTGCTCCTGCTGCTGCTGCTGCGGCTGCTGTGGCGAGCCTTCATTCCGTACCCCGTGCTCTTCGTGTTTCGATCCTGCGGACTTGGGGTGCATGGATGGTCTGCTGCTCGCCGCCTGCACGAGGCTGCCCGGCAGGCTTGCTGCACCCGTGGGCACCCAGCTGCGGACCAGAAGCACTATTTTTCGCCGAGCGCCTTCCACTACTCGCAAAGTGCCTACTCGCCAACGTCCGAACAACACCTGTCCGCTTTGACGTAATGTATCGTAGATTCCCCGCGGGGGATCCAGGCCATTTGCGAGTAGTTACCTTTGCGAGCAGTGGAACGCGCTCGTCGAATTTCGAATGCGACGGGTTCTGGGAGCTCTTCGAGGACTGGCCTGGTTCGACGCCGACCCCTCGACCCGTGAGCGGCCGGCTATGGCTTCCGCCGTCGGCCTCTCCCGCGTGGCTGCTGCCCACGGGCTCTCCCGCGCGGTGACGAAGCGCACTCCCTGCGGGGCGGGCGCTCCCCTCGGCCGTGCTGCGTGGCGCTGGGTGCGCCGCGCGCCGTGCCCGCGCCGAGCTCCCCGCTGCTGTCTCGCGGCCTGGCCGCGGCTGAATCGACTCCTGCCGCGCCCTGCTGAGCCGTGACATCATCATCGTCATCATCATCATCATCATCATCATCATCATCATCATCATCATCATCATCATCATCATCATCATCATCATCACCAGTGTCATCATCACCATCATCACCATCATCACCATCATCATCACCATCATCCATTTTGGCTCAAGAACTGTTGAGGACCTGTCCACCCTTCGCGCGCACCTGTTATTGCAAGTTTTGTTCTGATCGCCACACTCAGTCTCACTGCCAGCCCTCACCTCGGTCTCATTTTGTGACTGGAAGCATCATGTCAGCAGTGGGTGCCGCCGCCGCAGGATATGGGGAGGGTATGCCTCCCCAGAAACACGCTCGTCGAGGAGGGGAAGAGGTGGATGCGATGGAGGCCTCGACTGATGAGGAGGGTCGCCCGCGGCGTACCCCTGCCCGTCCTCAGTCCGCCCTGTTTCCACAGCCAGGTCTGGGTCCAGAGGCTCTATCCATGGTGGAGGCTATCAAGGCCGCCCTGAATCCTGACTTCGCGGGCATCCGCAACGACGTGGCCGCAGTTTCGACTAAGCAGACTAACATGGACCTGAAAGTTGACTTGATGGGGACCCGCCTGGACAGCGTATCGACCAGGCTCGACAAGACTGACAGGGCGGTGCAGGATCTAGCATCCCGTACGGCAGCGTTGGAGCGTGGGGGTGTGGCGTCCAACACCTCGACGGCAGGAGACATGGGTGGTACTCGTTCGGGGCCTAGCGCCCACCCTGGTAACCCATACAGTCGGAGTGCAGACTACGTGCCGAAGACTAGGCGCCAGATCATCGTGGTAGGTGGCTTCCCGACGGACACGGAGAAGGCACACATCTTACAGAAGCTGAGGGACATCGTCTCGGTGCAGCAGGGTTTCCCGAACTGGACCGACCCATCTCTCGTGGAAGACATGTACACGCCTGGGCCCTTCGCATCCATCGGCAAGATCAAGTTTCGTTCGTCTCAGAATATGTGGACATTTCTGAAGGCCTTCAAGGGCCACAAGTTCAGCTACAATGGTCGCCCGCTCTTTCACCAGATTGATAGCACCGAGGATGAGCGTCAGATGAGCAAGCGGACGTCGGCAGCACGCAACATCGTAATCAAGCACCTGAAGGAGATCCAGCGCTTGTCCGAGAACCCCACGCGCGAGGATCTGCAGCAGACCCTGCCGTGCGACTGGGACGCGGGCATCGTGCGCTACCGCGCGCAGGACGGCATGATCTCCAGGCTGTTCGAGGCCAACCGCGCCACGGGTCTCTTCGAGGTTTCACCGCAGGCGCAGGCGTCTGCGCTTCAGATTCGTTGGGCTGAGCACTTGCAGGACATCAACTTCGGCATGCGCTGAAGTGCGGGGCCAACAGCGCCTCGGGGTCGATGCTCGACATTGAGGGTGATCTCTTGGAATGTACGTAGCATCGAAAACGAATTCAATTCCTTTTGTGCTGAGCTGGAGAAAGAGGAGCATTGGGATGTTCTTCTACTTCAGGAGGCGGCCTGCTCGGACTCGTTCCGTATCGGTGCCTTGGATGGCGGCCATATCCCTTTTGTTTCGAGCTCCCATGAGGGGCGTAGGAGGACAGCAATTATAGTACATCGAACGTTCGCAGGAGATGTCGACTCGTCCTTCAAACAACGTGGAGAAGCCATGTCCTTGGGGCTACGGTGGGGTTCCCAGAGCATCCTCCTCATCAGCGCTCACCTTCCTCCTTACCACAACGTTGCAGAATACAAGACGAGCATCGATTGTATTCACGAATTAATCGAAGAAAGCAGGTGTGATTATTTAGTGATTGGAGTGGATGCCCAAGCCGCAGTGGGCAGTAGGCAGTCAGCTCCCTGGGTTGGTCCCAACACTACTACTCGTCGAGACCTCGTTGCTCCACATTTCCTAGACTTCGTTAAGACTCACGACCTCTCCCTCCTCAATACCATGGATTCCGCCCCCTCCGAGTGTTGGACGTGCCATTATGATTGCAAGTTGGGGTCGACACCTCAGCAGATTGATTATGTGGGAGTTTCTCGGGATCTGCTGGACAGACAGATTCAATTTGAAGTGACACTGCCAGCGTCGACGGCCACCGAGTCGGACCACAGGCCCATCTGTGTCACATTGCAGGATTTCAAGACTGCCTTGCCAGCTCGGTCGTTTCGGTCGGCACGCTCATCCCTGGGTTGGCAGATGCAGGATTCGGAGTACCCTTACAAGATCTGTGATGAACTGGAGCTTCCCCTGTTTCCTGGACAAGAGCTGGAAATCGCTCTGGACCCTTGGGCCTGGCACATCTGGACCGACGGGAGTTTTACCAAGGGACGACGTATTCCGAAGAGGATCGAACCAAAAGCTGGATGGGGTTTCGCGGTGTTTCCTCAGGGATGTGACGCTCCAGTTACCAGGTCTCAGGCGCTTCTGGCAGCATGTGGACATGTCACGGTGGATCCTCAGCATAGAGTTTTTCTCGGAGCCGTTCGCCGTTCGAACGGGACGGCCGAGATCACGGCACTGATCGAACTTTGCTTTTGGCTCCTGAAAGAGGGCCAACACCAGCTCGCGCTGTCTGTTCTTCCTGGGACTCGGAAAAGGTTCAGGTCGGACAAGTTTTTGATCCCGTTGGGGAACACGATCATCGTACACGTCGATGCGAAGTATGCGATACACGCTGCGGAGGGCACGATGCGACCGAAGGAGAACGTTTTACTGGCTTATCTGGTCCGGCACCTTTTCCAGCAAGTCCGAAAATACTTCCGGGTGAAAATCGTCTGGGATCGAGCGCACCAAGCTGAAAATGTTGGAAATGACTTTGCTGATTACCTAGCTAAACAAGGATCTCGGCTGGACTCAGAGGTGCCCAAGTGGACCCGACCTACCCAGGTGGATTGGTTTCAAGCTGATTTTCTTCGACTGCTGGGGGGAGCCCAGCAACTCTGTCTTCCGATCCACGAGCAGATGCAACGCCAGCAGAAGAGACTAGAAGTCAGCTGTCCTGAGTTTCTCGTCGGGGACCTCACGGAGTCGAATATGCCCTCGCCATTGCCGCGTACGGACGCGGAAGGAAAAACTCTGCCGACCCTGGGCCACTTCACGAATGTGATCGCCAGCGTTGCATCTAGGTGTGGACGAGGTTGTCCTAGACACAAAGCAGGCGCGGTGGCAGCTAACGACCCGCTCCTGGCTCGTGTTCGCGATTTGCAGCGTCAGTTACGCGTGGAGGCGGAGAGCCACATGCGCAAGCAGCTAGCTAAAGATATCTATCGACTTAGACGGCAGATCTCCAGGATGCGATCCACGGCGAAACTGAACGAGGCCCTGAAGACGAAACGGTTCCCAGGACGACCCAAAGCCCGACCCCGCATTCCCGAGTTAAACTGGACGCAGGATGATGTGACCCTGACGGCGACGACGACGCGACAGAAATCCAAGATGCTGACGGACTTTTACTCGGAACTGTTCGGCAACCCTACCCCTTCTGCCTCTTCCTCGACGCAAACCCCTGGGACCCCAAAACGCCCGACGACGAAGGGCCCTCCGTGGATTGACCATCATTGGAGCCCGTCTGCCCTGGAAGCTTTTAGACAACTAGATCGCGGGTGGGTACAGGATGCATTACTCAAGATGAAGATGGGTAAGCAGGGGTCTAAGCAGGATGGGGTGGTGGTGGAGATGTTGACTCACCTTCCAGAGCAAGCTTTTGAGTGCGTCGCCGACATGTTTAAGCATCGACTTTTAAACTCCCGAGGGGAGCACAGTGACAACGTCTGGGGAGCCCATGTGATAAACTTGCTGACGAAGAAGGGCTTCTCCCAGTCGGGGAGCATCACGGACTTGCGACCCATCACCCTGCTGCCAGTGATTTACAAGTGGTATAGCCATGCTCTACTTCTCCTCCTCAGTCCCGAACAACGACAACACTCCAAATACCAATTTGCCTTTAGAAAAGATTTCCAAGCGGAAGAGATTATCTTTATTTTCAAGCAGCTTTTTGAGAAGTGCAACGAGTGGGACCCTGAGAACCCCCTTTTCACCTTCGCGGGGGACATCACTAAAGCTTATGATTATACTGATCGTGGTGAGGTCGCCCAGGCAGGCCTTAAACATGGGGTCCCGAAGATTCTCCTCGCAGGTTGGCTGAGAGAAATAGGCAAGATGACGGCGACAGTTTCACTCGACGACCTCATTTGCTCAGCACCTGTTGGTCGTACCCGCTCTTTGGTGCAGGGGGACCCTGCGGCGCCGTTCCTGTTCAATCTTAGGCTCGACGTGCTGATAGATCAGTTCGTCAAGCGCTGCGAGAAGTACGATTGGGGTTTTCGTTGGAAAGTATCCACCGACCGTCAGGAGGATTTGTTCATCCCCATCCTGTGCTTCGCCGATAATTTCTGGATCCTGGGCCGTACCCGAAGGGAAATGAAAATAATGACGGAAAACTGGCTCCAGATCCTGCGCGACGGTGGATACGAGGTAGATTTCTCCGAGTGTGAATGGTCTAGCACATCTTTTCCCGAGGCCTCCTGCTGGAATGAGACGGTGTCGATCAAGGGCAACGAAATCCGACGGGTCCCGAAAACCGAGGGTATCAAGATCTTGGGGGCCATGATGTCTCACGACGGTCGAAATGACACTGCTCTTGAATACCGACTCTCGCAGGCTTGGAAGTCCTGGTTTAAGTGGAGATCGGTCTTCTGCCAGCACCACGCACCGCTCGAGAAGCGGCTCCTCTTGTGCGACAGCGTGATTAGAAGCAGTCTCTTTTGGGGTGCGAAGGGATGGAACTTGAGAAAAGACCAGTTCGCGAAGTTACGGGGCCTCCAGGATACACTTCATCGTCGAGTTTTCGGTTTTCGGAAAAACAGCCACGAGGACTGGGGTGAGTTCATGGTTCGCACGACGGGAAAGATAAATACGGTGAGAAAAATGCTTGGTATAGTTGATTGGGATGATTATCTGGTTCAGTTACAGTTTCGATGGGCAGGTCACCTTGAGCAGCTGAGTATGAGAGACCCCGCGCGCCTTTCCCCCCAGGTCCTACATTTCCGCGACGCCGGGTTTCTGAAAGCTCAGGAGCGGGCTCTCGGTCGCGGGCGACAAGGCCACGCGCGGAAGCTCCGTCCTTGGAGGTGGGAATCCTTTCTCTCTCGTTGTCCTCACCTCCCCCAACCCTGGAATTTGAGTGCCCAGTGTTCAGAGCATTGGCTTCACTACATGAGTCTAGTCGTTCCATGGCGTTCTTGTGCACATTTCTAGTTTCTGGAGGTTTTCCAGTCATCTTCAGTCTCCCAGCTCTGGTCAGGGCCGAACTCTCGAGGAGCATACATACATACATCACCATCATCATCATCATCATCATCATCACCAGTGTCATCATCATCACCATCATCATCGTCACCGTCACCATCACCATCCTCATCATCATCTTCGTCGTCGTCGTCGTTGTGCTCGTCGTCGTCCTCCGCCGCCTCGCCCCTCCCCGCGCGCCGTCGTTGTCGTCGTCCTCGTTCTCGTCAGCGGGACTCACATGTGTGGAGCGGGGTCGTGGTCACACGCGGCTGCATCCGTTCTTGGACTGCGCCCGTCCCCCCTTGCAGCTGCAGAGGTGTCTTATCTGTCCCATTCTCGCCTACCCTTCGAGCCCCCGTTAGATTGTGCCCCATGAGGGAGGCGTCCCACAGCATGCGAGCATGACTGTACTGACGCCGATGTGGCTCAAGTCTCTGAAAAGCACAGGAGGGAAAGGAGGCATCCCCGCTCATCGTCCCTTCCTCCGGCCCCCGCTCGTACCCCAACCGATCCACACGTTCGCTCACAATGGTAGCCGGAGCGTAATGGTTGCGAGGGGCAGCGGGGTGCCGGAGGGGGCGCAGGGTGACATCGCCACAGACTCTCCGGGTGCTGAGGAGGAGACGCCAAACGAGACTGGCGCGGGGGCGCCAGAAGGACAGCAGCAAGACACGCCCGAGGATAGACCGGCCGAGGGTTCCAGCGAACCAGGGAGAGCCGGTGAAGATCCATGGCAGGGCGCGGGACGAGATCCATGGTCGCAAGGTGCCGACAGCCATTTTGGCGGGAGCGCCTGGAACGACTGGTGGTGGCAGAGCAGCAACAGCTACCACAACTGGAGATCGCAGACTTGGGAGTGGAGAGGAAACTGGGCAGTGATATCAGTGCCAGAGCAGCCTCCACTCCCGACAGCGCTGATGAACGAGCAGACACAGCCGACGGCAGGAGCAGCAATCGAGACAAGTCGACCGACTCGAGGGTCCGCTGGACCCCTGCCCCCAGCGGCCAGTGAAGCGCAGCAGACGCCAGCCGCCCGAGGAGCCGGGGAGACAGCAAGAGCCAGCTCACCGACCGCATCAGCTGCTGCGGGGACGTCATCAGCCGCCGCATGGGCAGGCGTCGCGGCATCGTCATCAGCGGCAGCACTCCCGCCGACTACGACGGCCCGACCAGTCGCCGAGCCCCGCCCCGCCGTCGCGGGAGCCGGCGCCGCGGCTGCGCCAGCGGCGGCAGCGTCCCCGCCCGCGGCGGTCGGCGCCCAGGGCTCCGTCGTGGCCCAGCAGCCTCAGGCTCCATGGCCGTGGGATGGCAGCGTGGGCGGCCACAGCAGCGGATGGAAGCCAAATGACACGCAGGGACCCGCCCCATGGGCGGGCTTCGAGAGGCTCGACACGTGGCTGGTGCAAGTGAAGCGGTGGAGTCGCCGGACAGGCTTGCCGCCGGAGCAGCAGGCGGGCAAAGTCATCGACGGGCTGCCGGCGGACCTGCAGGAGAGGCTCTTGCACTACGCCGACGAGCTGGACGGTGTCAACGGCATGGAGACGCTCTTCCAGTTCATGAGGAGGTGCCGGGGCGACCAGGACGGCGACGAGGCGAAGGAAGCATGTCGCCTCGCGCTGGAGGACACGGAGATTCGAGCAGGGGAGACCTACGCGCAGTATGTGATGAGGAGAGACGTGCAGGTGAGAACAGCACGTCGACATGGCCTGGAGCTCCCAGAAAAGATCCAGGTGCAACAGCTGAAGAACGGCGCGGGGCTGTCAGATCAGAACCTGATCAACCTGATGTCGATCACACAGGGGCAAGAGGACCTGGAGTCCATCCGGCGAGGGCTGATGAAGATGGACGTCAGAAGGAAGGGGTCCACCAAGAAGCAGAAGGTGTACGCCGTCGACGGCGACAGCGAGGATGACGAGCAGGACGTGACGTACCTGGAGCTGGAGGAGGACCTCATCATGGACGACGAGGACGTGATGTCGTTCTACGAGGCCATCTCGGCCCAGGAGTTCGACGAGGACCAGGCGTGCATGGTGCTGGCCGCCGTCCTCGACGAGAAGAGGCAGAAGGAGGGCAGACCTCGTCGCTGGGCCGAGTCAAAGGAGCTGAAGGCAGCGATCGCCAGGGATCGAGGCTTCTTCGACTCCAAGAGGAGCGGAGGCCGCCAAGCTCCCCGCCCGGGAGCCGGACGGCAGCGGCTGAGCGTCAGTCGGCTCAAGGAGAGGACGAGGTGCGCCAATTGCGGCCAGAAGGGCCACTGGCGGAAGGAATGCACCAACCCGTACAAGCCGAAGTCGAAGCCCGAAGTCGGTCCGAACCCCGCGTCCAAGCCGAAGAAGGATGCGGGAGGCCGGGTGCTCTACGTGGCGGCCAGCGCCACAGACGACATCGACGACGGCACGTACCTCGTCGGCGGCCCACGGATCCAGGAGCTGATCTTCAGGGTGCTCGGGCCGAGCCTCCCGAACGCCACCTTCGCGTTCGACCTCAAGGGGGACGAGCCGGAGGGCATGGTCGACACGGCGGCCGGACAGGCTCTGGTAGGCGAGAAGCAGTTGAAGGATCTGAAGATGCTGTACCAGAAGCGTGGGTGGAACATCCCCGTCCGGGACGTTGCGGGCCCAGCCTCGGCCAAGGGAGTCGGGGGCAGGTCGAAGGTCGTTGGCGAGGCGATGGTGGCAGTGACAAAGGGCGGCATCCGGTGCCTGATCCTGTTCCGGGTGGTGGCCGAGGACGTGCCGCTCCTGCTCCCAGTGCGCTGGCTGGAGAGCCTCGGGGCAGTAGTGGACCTGGCTCGGGACGAGCTCACCGTGAGCTCGATGGGGGCGACCAGGACCATTGCCATGACCAGGCTGAAGTCCGGGCACCGGACCATCGGCCTCCTTGACGAGAGCAGCCCGCGTGAGTTCGAGATCCCATCGGCCGCGCAGCAGGACTGGCCAGGACTGTCCTCGCACGACTTTTGTGCGTACGGCGATCCATCGTCTGCCGACGCCGATCGCCCGTCTTTTCTGTCAGCCTCCTCCTCGCCTGACCTCAGCCCCCCCCATAGCCCAGTCCTCAGGGAGACCCGAGAAGCCACCGAACCAGGAATTCCCGGGGCCGAGCCACGGGGGAACCCGGGGGACCGCATCACAGGCAAGCGTCAGGAGCTCCAAAGTCACAGGAAGGAATCAGGAAAGCAGCTAGAGGAGGAGAGGAGAACGACAGGAGGAGGACGGCCGCAAAGGGACCGAGGAAGGATCAGGAGGACCACCGAAGGAGGAAAGCCACGAGGAGACAGAGGAGTTTCAGGAGGTAAGGGAAGCTGAAGCCAGGATCGTCAGGACAGAAGACAGGCAGCTCTACGTACGCAGGACCTCTGGGCTCGAAATCACGGGACTCGGAAAGCATGCCACCTTGATCTCCCCCACAGATCCTCACCCAGGGGCAAAGAAGTCAACCAGAACCAACGCAGCCCATGGCGGGGGTGATCAAGGCCCCCAAGATGCGCTCGAGCAGCCAGGCCCGGAAGGAGGCGTCTTCGAAGAAGCCCACGCGTTCGCCAGTCAGGTTCGAGAACGGCTCGAAGATGGACTGGGAGGAGGTCGGTCAGTCGGACGGGTCCACCGAGGGCCCGAACCTCGTGATCAGGGCGTGGAAGCGCATGACGGTGCAGCTCGCCACGTATGCGAGTGCCCAGGAGGCCTCAGAGCTGCTGGACGAGAGGCAGAGGGCCCAGGTCGAGCAGAAGCTGGACCAGCTGAGCTGTCTCCATCCGAAGGACCTTCGCATCGAGAGCGAGAATCAGTATGTCAAGTGGAGCAAGTGCCTAGCCTGCGGCCTCATAGTGAAGCGAACGGAGCTGACCCGAGAGGAGCGTCAGGCCCAGCTGCAGAGGAAGGCCGAGAAGGAGGCCAGGAGAGCAGCACGTCGAGCGATGGCCGAGGAAGCGCCACACGAAGTGCCCATCAAGTCCGAGATCTACCGTCAGAAGAAGGAGTCCTCCGCCCAGCGCCCAGCGACGAAGCAGGAGGGGGCGTCGGCCTCATTCGCTTCGGACGGCACGGAGATCAAGAGCGAGCCGGTCGAGGGCCGCGACCAGCTGGCAGCCGCCATGCAGGCGAACGCCGAGGCGCTGGCCAAGATGGCGGAGGCGGTGCGGAAGCTGGCGGACCGCAAGTGAGGGGCAGGACTGTCCAAGGGGGAAATGGGGGAAAGTCGGGGGAGGGAGAACCTGATTTCTGGAGCCAAGGCCCCGAGGACCCCAGAAGTTCGTACTGCCCCACGGGACACCTGTCGGGCGCCGGGGAAGGAGGGGAATTTGTTTGGAGGGCCGCGGCTGTGGCAAGAGCCCGGCATGCGCGCCGTCCTGGCAAGGTCCATCGCGACGGCTCGTTCCAGCCGTTGCCAGTCTGGTGGGACGGCACTCGAGGGAAGCGAGTCTCCCTCGATCAGGTGGCCCAGGAAAGGAAGTGGGAGCGTCAGGAACTCTCCAAGGACGAGGTGGGGACCTTCCTGGCTCAGGTCGCCTGCCACCTGGTGGCGAAATCCAGCTCGAACCTAGGAAAATGGGTCCAAGGATGCCTCCGGATCAGGTGTCGAGGAGTCACAGGAACGTTCTTCGACTCGCTCTCGGCCGACCTCAGCGCGCGGCAGGTACAAGAGGCGCTCGTCGGTGTTCCCCGGGACTCCATGACCGTGGAGACCTGGTCGGCCCCTCCGTCCAGATCGTCTCGGTCCGACTCTCCACCCGGATCGACAGGAGCGACTTCCTACGTGTCTCCGCCCGGCTCGACTGGAAGGATTCGGGAAGGGACACCAGAGGAGGGAGGCGTGGAAGCAGGAGTGTTCGAAGAGTCCGCGAGCTCCCCTCTTGAGGGGATATTCACTCTCGGGACCAGCCCTCCTTTCCCCGATCGTCTGGAATCCCCAGAGCTCTCGTGCCACGTTCCCAGGGAAGTCCGGGATGCCGTTCTGACCGTCACCGGGGGAAGGACGGCCAGGAAGCGCAAGCGTCATCGCAAGCGGCTCGTTCAGGAATATCTCTCATGCCCCGGGAGAACTTTGGTGATGGAGCTGTTCTCCGTTCCTCGAGTGGCGGCGGATCTGAAAGCCAGAGGGTTTCCCGTCTCCCGCAGCCTGGACCTTCGCACGGGATACGATCTGTCTACAGAAGCTGGGGAGCGCACTGCCTGGTCGATACTCGAGGCCGACCAGCCAGAGGCAGTAGTGATGTCTCCCGAATGCCTCTCGTTCTCTGTGGCCCGCCGACCCAGCTGGAAGAAGATGTCTCCCGAGCGACTGCAGCAGTCGGAAGAAGTCGGAGTTCGATTCATGGCCTTCTGCATGAGAGTAGCCGAGTATCAGATGAGGAAGGGCAGGGGTTTTTTGCTGGAGCACCCCGCCGGTGCTTGTTCCTGGGAGCTGTCGTCCGTTCGGGAGATGTTGGGACGACCGGGAGTGATTTCGGAGGTGGCCGACTTGTGTCAGTACGGTTTAGCGGTCCAAGGGGGGGGGGCCCAACAAGAAGCCTACTCGTTTTATGACGAATAAGCCCTCCCTGCTTCTTCCCTTGATGCGCAAGTGCAGGGGGGAGCACGTCCACGACCATCTGTGCGGCGGGGCGAAGACCAAAGCAGCGCAAGTGTACCCCCCAGAGCTTGTCTCCTCCATGAGCGAAGGCATCCTCGAGGCCGCTCGTCTCTCCGCGCTCGGACACGCCGAGGAATATATCGAGTGCGATGCCCCTGGGTCTCCAAAGGGTCTCGCTCACGAGAGTATCCTCAGCCTGGCCGCCGCGGGGGAAGACAGCGACTCTGAGTCCGAGGTCGAGGGACCCAAGCCCGGGGCGAGTGAGAAACCGAGGACCCAGCTCAGCAAGCAGTTGCAGGGGGAGGTTTTAAAGACTCACATCAATTTGGGCCACCCCCCCCGGGGGGCGTTTGTCAAGATGTTGGGGCTCGCCCACGCGCGAGCGGACGTCCTGGACTACGTTAAGCACGAGTTCAAGTGTGAGCAGTGTGACAGCCACACCCGCCCCTCGTGGCGACGGCGTGCTGCCGTTCCCCGGACCTACCGATTCAATCGGCTCGTTGCAGTTGACTGTTTCTTTCTCACGGTCCTGGGGACCAAGCTCGCCGTTCTGAATGTGCTGGACCACGGGTCGGGCTTCCAGCAGTGTCATATGATGAACCCCCACGATCCCCTTAGTTCGGAAAACGTGTGGGCCGCCTTTGAGAAGTGCTGGCTGAGGATCTTCGGTCCCCCCGAGGTCCTCATCAGTGACGGAGGCAGCGAGTTTCTCGGGGCGTTTGGGAGGGGATGCGAGCACGTTGGCACGTTCCAACACATCTGCGACGCCACCAGTCCGTGGCAGAACGGCCGCGCAGAGAGGCACGGAGGATGGGTCAAGGCCGCCGTAGCTAAAGCTGCAGAAGCAGTGCATCCGACCAGCCTTCAGGAAGTCGAGCTCCTCATCATCGAGACAGTTGCGGCAAAGAATCGTTACTTCCATCGCTCCGGGTACTCACCCTACCAACTCGTCTTCGGGGAGAACCCCCGCCTCCCGCGAGCCCTGCTCAGCGACGAAGGAGTTGATGACATCGGAGTAGACGACTTAACCCATGGGGACGTAGAGGGCTGTGACTCTGCCGCCGGGGCCTTCGCTCGGAAACACAGGATCCGCGAGCAGGCCAAGTTGGCCCTCATGTCAGCTGATGCGAAGTCTCGAGTGGCCGAAGCCGGCAAGGCCAGGCATCACGCGGACCGAGTGTACGTGCCTGGGCAGTGGGTCTACGTCTGGCGCAAGTTGGTCGGAGCCAAAACTCACTCTCTCCAGCGAGACCGCTGGGTCGGTCCCGGGGCCGTCGTTTACCAGCGGGGCACCACGGTGTGGGTCGCGATGAGGACGAAGCTTTGGAAGTGTAGCACAGAGCAGGTCCGAGCTGCGACTCGGGAGGAGGCCCAAGGAGCCGAGCTGGCCGATACCCCCGAGTTCCGGAGCCTCCAGGAGCAGGTGAAGAATCCTGGCCGACGCGTCGGGGCGCTCGATGTGGAGAAGGAGGGTCGGCCGCCGGAGGAAGCATGGGATCGCGACGGTCCGGAAGCAGCGGAAGCAAGCGGTCCTCCCCAGCCCGGCGGAGTCGGCGGAGAGGCGACCCAGGCCCCGTTTCCTCCCGAGGACGACCTCCCGCCACCTCCCGAGGCGGAATCTGTTCGCGAGGATCTAAGCCCCCTCGAAGTGTCAGTTCCGCCATCTCCCCTGCAGGTGAGTGAGCCAGTCGAAGTTGCGCAGGATTCTCTTGATCCTTCCAGGGACCCTCAGGAAGTCAGGGACAAGGAGGACAAGCTCCACGGGCCGCCAGATTTGGAAGGGCCACCCAAAGCCAGACCACGAGTCGAAGGCATGCCCCCTGCCCCCCGCGGTCCTGTGGAAGGGCCCCCATCGGAGTCAAGAGAGACGGACAGGGATCGTTCCCCCAGGGCCGTCACCAGGATCCGGTCGAGCACGCGACGGGCCGGATCGCCAGTTCGTGAGCTCCTGTCGAGAGACCTTCGGGTCACGCCTGTCGAAGCTAACAGAGGAACGTCCGTCCCCGATCGAATCCGGGAGTGGGAAGCGCGCGGGAGTCTCGCGGAAGGATCCGGCTCGGGATTTCTGGAGGAACGCCCCGGCGACGGGGAGGAGAGCGCTCTCACCTCGGAGGCTTTCTGGATCGAGCTTGGATCTCCCGAGGAGGCGGACCATCAGGACTCAGCTCTTCTTGAGGAGATCGGTCGATGGTCGAGGCAGTCCGAGGTCGATGGAGGCTCCTTCGTCTCTCACGTCGCCACGCCTGATTCAGGATCGAAGAGAGGACAAGAAGTTGTGTGGAAGCACCTCAGTGCCTCGGAGCGTGAACAGTTCAGAGCATCAGACGCCACCGAATGGCAGGCAATGATGCAGACGAAGGCCGTCCGAGTCCTCCCTCCGACCGAGGCCGCCATCGTTCGGCGACGCGACCCCTCGCGGATCCTGTCGTCACGTATGGTTCGCCGATGGAAACCTCAAGAGGGAACGGACGCCCTTCCTCGTGCCAAGAGCAGGTGGTGCGTTCGCGGCTACGCCGACCCGGACGCAGAATCCCTCAAGGTATACGCACCCACCCCACAGGAAGAGGCGGTGCTCGTCGCGCTTCAGCTGGTGGCAGGCAAGCAGTGGACGTTGCAGATCGCAGACTGTAAAAACGCTCTCTGCCAAGCCGACCCCCTCTCCCGTCCCAACGGCAAGATTTATGTTGAACCCTGCGAGGGGGTGGGGGTTCCTCGAGACAGTCTGCTGGAACTCATAGCTCCAGTGTGCGGATTGAACGACGCTCCAATCCGATGGCATCAGACCCTCACCGCCTTTCTTCGGTCAATAGGTTTCCGTCGGTCCCTTCTCGAACCCTGCCTCTGGGTCTCGCACTCCTCGTCCGGGTGCCTGCAAGCAATCATCGTCATCGAAGTTGATGATCTGATCATTGCCTGCGAGCCATCCCTGGAGGCAAGTCTCAAGAAGCAGCTCACGGACAGGTTCCATTTCGGGAAGTGGCAGCTTAAGGAGGCCGAGTATGCGGGGAGGAGAGTGCGTCAGATGCCAGACGGGCGGATCTTGGTTGATCAAGAGAAGTACGTGCTGGAACAAGTCAGGCCAATGAAGATAGACCGCGAGCGGGCCAAGCACCCAGAGCAGCTGCTAGACAGCCGAGAGCTTCGAGACTACCGGGGGTTAATCGCGAAGATTCTGTGGGTTGCTCGGCAGTCTCGGCCAGACGTCGCGGGGTCGGCGTCGATTCTCAGTGCCGAGTGTCCTCATGTGACAGTTGCGTCGGCCTTAATGGCCAATCGAGTGGCCCGACACCTCCGAGGAACTGCCTGCAACACGATCACGATCTGGCCGCTGGATCTCACGGAGGTGACAATGATCACCTGCAGCGACGCTGGCGGCCCTGGCTCTGCCAAGCGGGACGGGGCCCAAGGGGCCTGGATGATCCTGCTCGGGGAATCCCGCATTCGGCACAACCAGAGAGCACGCGTTTCCCTGCTCTCCTGGCGCAGTCAGCGCCTTCGTCGAGTCGTGTCGTCCACTCTCTCCGCGGAGACTCTGAGTCTCTCGGGGGCCCTGGCGGAGGGGCAGTGGCTCTGGTTGGTTTTCCGGGACGCTCTGTATGGCGATGTCAAGGGGCCCGACTGGTGGACCACCAGTACTGCCTGCCCATTCGCCGTCGTCCTCCCAGACGACTGCGAGCTGGCTGTGGCATCCCAGGGGATTTCGATCGTGGATGCCAAGTCGCTGTTCGACACTCTGTCGAAGAACTGCGGGGGAAGCAAGGCGGATCGTCGCAACAGCATCGAGATGTGTATCGTTCGGGACTCCATGGTTGCCCAGAACACCGTGGTCCGGTGGGTCCCTCACTGCAAGATGCCCGCCGACACGATGACGAAAGTCGATCCGCTGAGAGGCAACTACGCCTTGGCTGATCTGATGGGGAAGGGGACTCTGGCCATCACGTGTGAGACAGGCTCTCTGGACGAGAGGTCCCTGAACGCCGCCCTCAAGTCCCGAAGTCGAACCGCCTCTCGTCGATTTTTGGCCCGTGAATCGGCAGAACCAGAGGTTGAAGCCAGTGTCCCCAGAAGCGAGGAAGAGGCCAGAGGTGAGGAGGAGGCGGAGGAGGAGGGAAGCCCAGAGGAGGAGACGGCTCGAGTAAGTTCAATGTTTGTGATCCCTCGCCCGCCCGGGCTGGAGAGCCCGAGGAGAAGGGAGGAAGAGGAGACGCCCACGGCCGCCAGGACACCGTTGACCTCGAGGTCGCCATGTGCGTGCCCTCCCAGTACCCCAGGGGAGGTTCTCGGGAGGACCGGGGAGGCGGGGACTCGGGCCCCAATGAGGCTGGATGCCCGAGTATGATTTCAATGTAGTGGCTGGAAGCCCGAATCAGACTAGTTATTGTTTCAAGGGCTCGAAGGGTACTAAAATATGGGGGCACTGTCTTATCTGTCCCATTCTCGCCTACCCTTCGAGCCCCCGTTAGATTGTGCCCCATGAGGGAGGCGTCCCACAGCATGCGAGCATGACTGTACTGACGCCGATGTGGCTCAAGTCTCTGAAAAGCACAGGAGGGAAAGGAGGCATCCCCGCTCATCGTCCCTTCCTCCGGCCCCCGCTCGTACCCCAACCGATCCACACGTTCGCTCACAGAGGAGGGAGGCCATGATGAGGATGAGGATGAAGAGGAACTCGTCCTCCTCCTCCTCCTTCTCCTCCTCCTCCTCCTCCTCCTCCTCCTCCCCACCGTGGTATCGTCTCGGCTGTGGGGGTGATGACGGTAGGCGGAGGAGTACGATGATGACACTGATGATGATGATGCGAGTCTATCACGGGATGCTGCTGACGACGACGGTGACGATGATGACGGCTAGGACTACGACGATGTTGATGGTATTGATGATGATGATGATGCTGATGATGTTGCTGATCATGATGGTGATGCTGGTGCGGGTGCTGGTTATGATGCTGATGAGGATGATGTTCATGTAGTTGATAACGGTACTAGTGATGGTGGTGATCATGATGATGACGATGATTCTCACAAGAGTTGATGCGTGTACGGATTGTTGCGATGACGGGCATGATGACGATGATGACGATTCTGATGGCGGTGCTGATGATTCTGACGATGTTGATGATGATGCTGATGGCGAGTACGCTGCGGACGATGATGTTTTTTAGAGTGAGGATGATGAGATGATGATACTGGTGATGACGATTCTGATAATGATGATGATGTTGATGATGATGATACTGATATTGGCTGGTGACGGATGATGATGTATGATTGGATGGATATGATGAAGATGGTGATGATGACGATGCTGATGATGCATATGGTGGGTGATGAATGGTGATGCATGGTGATGATGGTGTTGATGATGGTGATCATGACTATGATGAGTTTGATGATGATTGTGATGGTGTTCTTGATGATGATGCTGATGATGATGATGATGCTGATGCTGATGCTGATGCTGATGATGATGATGATGATGCTGATGCTGCTGATGATGATGATGATGATGATGATGATGATGGTGATGATGATGATGATGATGATGATGATGATGCCCCCTTTCTTCTCCTCCTCCTCCGCCTCCTGTTTGCCCTCTCACTGCCCCTCCCTCTCCCCTGCTAGTCTGCGAGCGCCCGAGATGGGCGGGCGGAGGACTGTGGGGCCACTGAGTCTGTGTGAGTGATGCATCATTCCATATTGTGGCAGCCGGCGGTACACCGTCAACCTTGGCACTGCTGGGGGCATCGTAGAGTTCTCTCTGATGTTTTTCTCGCACTGGGTATTGGACGACCTCTCCACCCTCTCCTCAGCGGATCTTGCTCCATGCTCATTTTGTCCATGGCTCTCCAAGGCTTCCACTGCACGGTTTTCGTGTGGGGCGCCAGTACTTGCCCTTGTCGACCCTGCTGCTTTCCTGCATGGTCGCTCTCCTGGCGCCGCCTTTCCCTGGTTCAGTTGGGTACGATCGCTTTCGCCACCTCGTATCGCTCTCACGTTGCCTCGGTCATTCCCAGCGACGGCATGCAGGGCTCCTCCCTCATGCTTCGTACATGGACTGCGACCCAGTATGCTGCTGCACTCCGGCACGCGCGCGAAGATGTGCACGGTTTGCATGTGGCTCGCTCCCTCCCCAACACGCGCCCCTCCGGCCCCGCGTCCCGCGCGCACCTCCTTTTTGCCTCTCGTGCCCCAGTTTGCCTCGGTTGCACCCCGCCGTCGCTCGCACGCTGCTTGATCGATCGCGGTCGCCGATACAACTGTTTCTCGCACTGGACATGACTCAGACTGTTGTAGCCAGCTTCTCGGATCATTTTAGAACATAGACTGCAAGGTTATCCCTCGCCGCGCTGTCAATTCCTGGAAGGGGAGCGATCGAAATATTGCGGCTACAGCCATGGAGCTCGGACAGAAAACAGCCTTAATCACTTTCCCCCGGGCAAAACATCAGGATTCTCAAATTGAACTTCAAAGTCTTTAGCAGTGTTGCGAAAACCAGACCCAGCTCGTTACATTGACAGTTCTGGTCCGGTTTGCCAGCTAGCTCCACCCTTGCGCCCGCATTCCTCTTAGCTGAGGTTCCCGAACGATTTTTGTGAGATATTTTAGAGCGCGCCGCAGGTGTCTTGGATGAACATGATGGCGAGGAGGATCGTGAAGATGCTATTGCCTTGGCCATTCTATGATGCAGTCGATAACGTGCTATGCGCCCAAACAGTCTTTTGATCGGCGCGCAGCCTCGGCATCCTGGACGCCTCTTCGGACCGCTGTTCGTTGCAGGCCTTCGATGCACGTGGTCGTGATTGCGTCGCGTGTTCGAGGCCAGCTGTGATGTCCGGTAGAGGCTGCGCAGCTGTGCCCTCTTTGCCTCCGGGGGAGGACGAGAAGACAACGGCACGCGACGAAACGGGGACAGGATGTGAATGAGAGGATGTTGAAGACGGGGTGGACGCGGACGACGGGGGGGATTGATGGGTGAAGCGGAGTGGATGTGTCGAGCCGCATCCGTCGGGTGATGTGCAGTGGGTCAGTCGTGAGGGGGAAGGCCTCCGCGCTCGCAGGTGGCCTCCCGGGTGCTGGCGGCGGCGGTGCCGACGCAGCCCAGAGCCAGTGGCAGATGGCCACCGTGGAGTTCAAGGGGAAGGATCCTTTTCGGGTGGAGGTGGGTGGCAAATGGGATGTCGTTGTTGTTGTTGTTGTTGTTGTTGTTGTTGTTGTTGTTGTTGTTGTTGTTTTTGTTGTCGTCGTCGTCGTCGACGTGGTTGTTGTTCTTGTTGTTGTTGTTGTGGTTTTTGTTGATGCCCCTGCTGTTGTTGTTGTGGTTGGTTGGTTGGTTGGTTGGTTGGTTGGTTGGTTGGTTGGTTGGTTGGTTGGTTGGTTGTTGTTGTTGTTGTTGTTGTTGTCGTGGTTGTGGAATTTTCATTTCTGAAGAATAATTATTGTTGATCCCCCCTCACCGGTGCATACTGTTTTTCTCAATCAAAGTGTGCCCCTCGACGCTCGCACCCTGTTTTTTGAAAGGGAAAGTCTTCCTGCTCAAACTGGCCCCCTGACCCCTGGGTTACAACAACAACGGCTCCCGCCTGAGACGTCCTTACAATTTAGGCAGGACCCCCGCCCCCGCCCGAGACTTCCTGGCATTTTATTCAAGAATCGCGCTCTCGCTTGGGACTTCCTTACAATTTATTCAGGAATCGCTCTCCCGGAGCTCTGGAGTCGCGATCTCGCTGGAGACTTGCTTGCAACTTTTTGAAGAATGGCCTTGCGTTGGAATTTCCTGCAATTTGCCCAAGCGCCGCGCTCCCGACACCCAGGCACCCAGGAGTCGCGCCCGTTGTGGCCTCATGTGCATGCCCTTCGTGGCCCCGCTGTCGCCATGTGTGTCCCCCTCATTGTCCTACGTGGCCCAGTTGCTACCCTCAGTGGCCCCATAGTTGCCTTCTGTGGCCCCGCATTATCTGCACTTCGTGGCCCCCGCTCGTTCGCACTCTTCGTGGCCCCATACGCATTCCCTTCGTGTCCCCGCTGTCGCCCTTCGTGGCCTACTTCGTGCCCTTCGTGGCCCTGCTGTCGTTCTCTCTCGCTCTCGCTTTCGCTCGTCGTCGCCGTCGTCGCCGTCGTCTTCGACGTCGTCGTCGTCGTCGTCGTCGTCGTCGTCGTGGTCGGTCCCCTGTCCGTCCCTCTTGGGGTCGGGTCGACGGTCCGCGGCCGCCCCGCCGATCAGCGCTGCCGCTGGCCAGGCCGACGGTCCGCGGCCGCCCCGCCGCTTGCCAGGGCCCGGCCTGCAGGGAAGAAAGGTATACCCCCCAAAAGGGGTTCGATCGAAGACGAAGAGGGCGGGTATCGAGGGTTTGGGAAATACGCGTTATTGGACACTCGAGCATACAAGGGCGAACAGTCTTAAAATGATTGTTGTTGTTGTTGTTGTGGTTGTTGTTGTTGCCATTGTTTTGCTGTTGAGTTTTCATATCGAAAGAATATTGGTTGTTGATGCCCCCTTCTTGTAACCATTTTATGTTTCAATTGCAGTGCTTCTCTGCGGGCTCGCACCCATTTTACACAAAAGAAAGTATGGGGTCACCAGGCTGCGTTGTTGGGCCCCGAATTACAACAACAACGGCTCCCTCCTGATACTTCCTCACTATGTGTTCCCAAATTGCGCTCTCGCGCGGAACTCCATCACTATTCATACAGCAATCGCGCTCTCGCGTGGGACTTCCTCGCAACTTCTCCAAACGCCGTGCCCTCGACACTCCGGAATCACGCTCTCGCTGTGAATTTCTTACGATTTATTTGGGAATCGCGCCATTGCTCGAGATTTCCTCGCGATTCATGCAGGACGCACGCTTCAGCAACCTGCCTGTTCGACCTGGCCGCCTGGGCCCGCCTTCCCGACCTGCCCGTCAGGGTTTGCCCGCCCGATCTGCCAATCTGGTTCTACCACGTGTTTTCTGCTCATGGCCCCCTTGAAACTCTCTCGTGTTCCATCCTCTTCCCTCCCCCTTGTTTTTTCTTCCATCCGTCCTCTCTTCCCCCGTTGTAGGGGTTGCACGACATACATGTGGCGGGTAAGAAAGGTATACCCCTACGGGGGTACGATCGAAGACGAAGAGGGCAGGTACCGAGGGTTTAGGATATATGTTTTGAATGGCACGCGAGCAGATGAGAGCGAACAGTCATAACATGTTTGTTGTTCTAGTCAAGTTCCCACCCCTGAAGAATAAGTATGGTAGATCCCCCCCACCGGTTCACATACTGTTTTTTCCAGTTGAAGGGACCCCATCGGGGCTCGCACCCAGTTATCAGGGAAAGTCTTCCTGCCCAAATTGTGCCCCTGGCCCCCCGGCTACAACAACAACGGCTGCAGCCTGATACTTCCTCACAATTTATTTAAAGATCGCGATCTCGCGCGGGATTCCCTTGCAATTCATGCAGGAATCGCGCTCTCGCGCTGGATTTCCTCGCAATTTTTATCTAGACGCCACGCACTGGACACTCAGGAATCACGCTCTCGCTTTAGGTTTTCTTATGATCTACTTTGGAGTCGCGCTATTGCTCGATACGTCCTCGCGGTTCATGCAAGACTCACGCTTCAGCAGCCAGCATGTTCGACCTGGTCGCCTGGGCCCGCCTTCCCTACCCGCCCGCCCGGGTTTGCCCGCCCGATCTGACCGTCCGGTTCTACCACGTGTTTTCTGCTCCTAGCCCCCCTCCTGCTAATTTCTCTCGTGCTCCTTCCTTCTCCCTCCCCCTTCAATCCTTTCTCTCTTCCGCCGTTGTAGGGGCTGCACTCAATGCATGTGGCAGATAAGGAAGATATACCCCTAAGGGGGTACGATCGAAGATAAGAGGGCAGGTACCGAGGGTTTGGGGATATATGTGTTGAATGCCTCGCGAGCGGATGGGAGCGAATAGTTTCTAAATGATTGTTGATATTGTGGGTGGTTGTGGTGGCGGTGGTGGTTTTGCTGGTGGTGATGCTGCTGATGACGGTGATGGTGCCGATGTTGAGTGTGGTAGTGATGGTGATGTTGATGGTTACTGTAGTGATGATGCTGATTCTGATGATGATTCTGACGGTGGTGGTGGTGGTGGTGGCTCAAACACGATGGGGATTGTGGTTACGATGGTCATCTCGGCGATGCAATTCATTATCATACTATTACTACTACTGCTAATGATGGTGGTGGTGATGATGATTATACTGTCGGTGGCCTGATGAGGATGACGATGCTGGTGCTGATGCTGATGCCGATGCTGCTGATGATGATGATACTGAGGATGATGCTGGTGGTGATGATGATTATGGGGATGCTGATGCTGATGCTGATGCTGATGCTGATGCTGATGCTGATGCTGATGAATCTGAATATGAATATGAAGATAAAGATGAATAGGATGGTGATGCTGATGATGATGATGATGATGATGGTGATGCTGATGAAGAATATGCTTATGATGATGGTCATGCTGCTGCTGATGATGATGACGATGACGACGACGATGATGATGACGATGACGATGACGATGACGACGACGGCGACGATGCTGATGGTGACGATGATGGTGACGATGATAACGACGATGACGATGACGATGATGATGACGATGATGATGACGATGATGATGGTGGTGGTGATGATGATGATGCTGATGATGATGATGGTGGTGTTGATGATGATGACAATAATACTGCTGATGCTGATGCTGATGCTGATGCTGCTGCTGCTGATGATGATGACGATGATGATGATGATGGTGTTGGTTGTGGTGGTGATGGTGATGGTGATGGCACAGGTGATGGTGATGGTTATTATGATGATGGCGATGATGCTGGCGATGGTAATCGTGGTGATACGTAGAGTAAGGAAGGGGAGTTGCAGGAGGAGGAGCACGAGGAGGGAATCGATGCCTAGCACTGCGCTGCGCATCTTCTTCTACCTCTTCCTCTTCTTTGAATGTCCTCCTCGTCCTCATCGCCCCCTCTTCCTCTCCCTCTTCCCCTGCTCGCTCCTGTTCCCCTCTCCCCCGCGTCCCCCACCGACGCACCCCGCCGACGCCACCGACGACCTGCTCGAATTTGCCGCCCCAGCGCTGGCCTCCCCCTTCCTCGAAAGGCGAACCAGGCAATCGCAAGGACGAGCCAGAACATCCTGCAAACGAGCGTAGCAGTTCCGAGACCGACACAGGAGACCTCCCGGTTCGAATTTCTCGGGCTGCTTTCCTCCGGAATCTCCAGATGGCTCCCCCGCTCCTCCGTTCCCTGGCTCGCCCGCTGCCCAGCCTTCTTCCTTCCTCCCCGGCAGGACGGGCAGGTGTACCGCTCGTCCCCCAACGGCTTCGGGGAGGGCGTCTGGAGTACTGGCTGCGCCGACGGCGATTCGGGGACCGTCGCCACATCAATCGCCCTCCCCCCCCTCCCCCTTCCCTCCCTCCTCCTCCTTTCTCCTCCTTCTCCTCCTTTCCCCTCCCCCCTCCTCTTCCCTCCTCCCCCCTCCTCTTCCCCCCCCACCCCCACCCCCCTCCTCTCCTCTGCCCTCACCTTCTTCCTTCCTACACTTCAAGTTGCCATCGGGGTCAAAGGAGTGAGGATTGCCGTCAACCCCTTCTGGTGAATTCGGGGGGTACCTCTCCAAGCCACCCGCTCCTCCTCTTGCTGCTTCCCCGCCACGGCTGGCGCCCTTGCGGCGGGCTCGTGAGCTGCGCGGAAGAGGCGCGAGCAGCGCCTCCGCAGCACCGCGCGCGATGTGGACTGGTTGATGCAGCTTGGCCAGGCGTGGCATAGCCACCCCTCGAGGCACCAAAGACGGTATGAGCATAAATTTTTGGAGTTCCGCGTGGATTTCTTGGATCTCCGCTCGGCACCCCTGGCGGCGCCCCCCTCGCGCGCTCCGCGCGCCCATGGAGGGGGGTCCAGCGCAGATCCAAGAAATTTGCGCGGACCTCCGCGACATGTGTGTTCTACGCTCAGTGCCCCTCGAGTCACACTGGTGAAGCTGGACCTGGCGAGAATTCTGCGCTTCGCTCAGAGGTCGAGCGGCTCAAGTGCGAGCACGGTGAGCTCCAGCTTGTGCTCACCAGCGCCGCGCATTCGCGCATTTGCGCACTTGCGCGCTGGCGTGCTGGCAGCGGGTCGAGCTGCTCCTCCGGCCTCCGGCAGGGGCCCCGAGGGCTGGGGCCGGGTCAGGATGACCAAGCAGTCCCAGGCGAACGAGGACGAGGAGAGGGAGAGTGAGAATGGTGTGGCGAAGCAGAAGGAGGCTGGCTCGAACGTCCACCCCGAACGAGGCCAGCTCGACCCGTCTGCCGATGCCGATCCCTCGGCGTCGAGGTCTCGCGGCGCTCTTCCGCACGCTGGTGCCGATGCTCTCTGTGCCGCGTGTGTCCGCCCAACGACGCTCGGGATTGCAGTGCCCGAGCGGTGAGCGCGGTGTGAGGAGCAATACTGCTCGTCGCCTTCGTCGGCCCCATCGTCGCCTCCGCCTGAAGTCTCTATGCTGCGCAGCGCGGGCCCGAGTCGCGGGCAAGATGAATTGCGGTACTGTCGTCTGTCGTCGTGTCGTTCTTCTCTCCTGGGACTTGCCCATCACGTGCGGGTCTCGCTACGTCTTGATTATTGAAATTCTTTTTCATCCGTCTCTTCCTTCTGCTTCCTCCTCCTCTTCCCCTTCTTCCCCCTGCCTGCCGCAGCCCCGGCACTCGCCTGCCTAGCTGTGGGACGAGTGGCTACCGATACTGAGGTGGGTGTCACTGCCGTGAACTTCCCTTCATGCCTCGTGCCCCTCCTCCTCCTCCTTCTCCTCCTGCATTTTTTTTCCTTGGTGAAGAACTCCTCCATGTCGCACCCCGAGGCCAGTCCCAAGGGCGGGCTGGGCGTTTCACCTGAGACTTTCCTCACCATTTATGATCCAACATCTTAGAGTTTGCAGATGGCGGGCGTCGCTCTCAAAATGTGGCTGTCGCTTCAGCGCCGCGCACACACGCATTAGAAGCTTGCAGGAGTTACGCGGATTGAGAACAGGTCGTTTTCAACATGTGGCTCTCGCCCTGGCGCCGCGCACATTCGTCTCAAAATCGTGAAAGAGTTTCACCGGCCGTTTTCAACATGCGGCTCTCGCCTTAGCGCCGTCGTTTGTAAACGCATCGCAAGAGTTTCACCGATCCAGGGCGGTTCCTTGTCAAGAATGTGGCTCTCGCCGTGGCGCCGCGCACATTCGCTTTAGAACGTGGCAGGAGTTTCACGGATTGAGGGCGGTTCATTTTCAAAATGTGGCTCTCGCCTCAGTGCCGCACACATTAATTTTCAATAATTGCAATCGTTTCGCAATTTCCATGGGTATAATGTACCAGAATCGACATTCGGGAACGATTCAGAATTGCCCGGGCGCAGCAATTACGTATATTCGCGGTATTGAAGTCCTAGGAACGGTGTTCTGGTACGGTTCAGAAACGTCAAGACGCGCTAGTAACGGTGATTTGCGGCGTTGAACTCTCAGGACTGGTGGCCTGCACCGTTCAGGGTTTTCAACGGTTGTTGTCCAACTGGGCATTGCCTTCTGTGAAAATGAACCCTTGTAGGAGCATATGAAGGGGGAGCCTGGAGGGAGGGTTAATTGCAACATCGCTGATGAGTCTTTGGTGTGCACTGGTCCTCCTCCTTCTCCCCCCCTCTTCTTCCTCTCCTCTCCTTCTTTTCGCCCCCTTCGCCTCCTTCCCCTGGACTTCCTCATGAGGATGATGGCGAGGCTCACGAGGATGATGATGATGATGATGATGATGATGATGATGATGATGATGATGATGATGGTGGTGATGATGATTAGGAGGAGGAGGAAAAGGTGGAGGACGGAAAAAACGAGCAGGATTGCGGAGAGGAGGGGAGAGGGATGCAGATGACGATGACGATGACGGTGACGACGAGGATGACGATGACGATGACGATGAGGATGAGGATGATGCTGCCGCTGATGATGCTGATGCTGTTGATGTTGTTGATGATGATGATGGTGATGAGGATGATCATGGCGACGGTGATGACGCTGCTAATGATGTTGATGGTGATGCTGATGATGACGATGTCGTTATAACGATGCGGACGTTGACTAGTGTGCTTATTTTGTGAATGTAATGAAGCTGGCGTCGATGAAGTTGTTGATGTTGCTGGTGTCAACGATGCTGTTGACGACGACGATGCTGATAATGCTGATGACGATGATGGTGATGCTAACGCTGATGGTGGTGATGATGAGTTTGATGCTGATCACGTTGCTGATTGTTGTAAGCATGATGCTGGCAACACCTACGTTACATATTATGATGCTGCTGATTGCGACGACGACGATGTTGATGATGATGCTGCTGATGATGATGATGACGGTGGGTGCTGCTTCGGTTGTCGATACTGCTGATGATGGTGACGGTCACGGCGACGACGACGATGACGACGATGATGATGCTGCTGCTGCTGATGATGCTGGTGATGGTGGTGATGCTGATGATGATGACAACGCTGAAGATGACGACGACGATGCTTCTGATTATGATGATGTTGATGCTGATGATGATGCTGCTGATGATGCTGATGCCGATGATGAGGATGATGCTGCTGACGACGACGATGACGATGATACTGATGATGATACTGCTGATGATGATGCTGATGATCATGATGCTGATGTCGACGATGATGACTTGGACGGCGTTGCTTACGATGGCGACGCTCACACCGACGACGATGCTGATAGTGATGACGATGATTATGCTGATGATGATGCTGATGATGATGATGACGATGATGATGATGATGCTGATGATGATGATGATGATGATGATGATGCTGGTGATGATGCTGATGATGATGATGACGTTGATGACGGTGATTAGGCTGATGACGAGGATGACGGTAACTATGCAGGCGACATCCGTATTATGGACGACGAGGACTATGATACATGATGATCACGGCGGACATTGTGATGATCTAGCTGATGCTTATGCTGATGTGGATGGTGCTAACGATGATCATGAGTGATTATGCATTTAATGAGTACGCGGATCCGTACGATGTTGATGATGTTGATGATGATGGTGAGGATGCTGCTGCTGCTGCTGATGATGATGATGTTGAGACTACTGATGGTGATGCTCGTGGAATATCTGGATGATTCGGTGACGAGGGTGATGAGCATGAGGATGATGATGTGAATAGTTCAGATGGACGATACCTACAAATTCGGTGACGACGAACATGTCGATGTTGGGATGATGGTGGCGATGACGATGGGAGGTGGATGATGAGGAGGGGGAGGAGGACAGGAGGAGGAGGAAGAGGAGGAGGAGGAGGACCAGAGCAACGCCAAGAGCCAAGATGCATCGACGGTGCTGCAAACATTTTCTCGTCCCAAGTCCCTTGCAAGAAGCACTACGGGGCTGCAAACATTTTCTTGTAATTCCCTACCAGCCTTATTGTTCATTGCAAGAAGTGCCTCCTTGAAAGGCCAGCACCCCTCATGGGCCTGCGATTCAGGCGAGAGCCCCGCCTTGAGAAGGAACCGTCTTGTATGCTTCGAGAGTGCAATCCTCCTCCCCCTCCTCCTCCTCCTCCTCCTCCTCCTCCTCCTCCTCCTCCTCCTCCTCCTCCTCCCCCTCCCCCTCCCCCTCCCCTCCTCCTCGTCTCCTCGTCTCCTCCTCCTCCTCCTCCTCCTCCTCCTCCTCCTCCCTCCTCTCCTCCTCCTCCTCCTCCTCCTCTCCCCCTCCCCTCCCCCTCCCCCTCCCCTCGTCTCCTCGTCTCCTCGTCTCCTCCTCCTCCTCCTCCTCCTACTCCTCCTCCTCCTCCTCCTCCTCCTCCTCCTCCTCCTCCTCCTCCTCCTCCTCCTCCTCCTCCTCCTCCTCCTCCTCCTCCTCCTCCTCCTCCTCCTCCTCCTCCTCCTCCTCCTCCTCCTCCTCCTCCTCCCCCCCCCGCGGTGCGACAAACATGCGACATCATCGTGCCCCCCCAGCCTCCTCCGGCTTGCCAGTTCGTGCAGGGACTTCGCTGCGCTAGGGCAGCCTGGGGAGGCCGCCCAGGAAGCGTGCCCGGGGCAGTCAGGAACCCCGCGACGAGCTGGAAGCCACCGTGCCTTACCTGACCTTCTCCTCTTCCTCCTCCTCCTTCTCCGCCTCCTCCTCCTCCTCCTCCTCCTCCTCCTCCTCCTCCTCCTCCTCGTCGATGACGTTACGATGCTTGACAACTCCGCCGCAGAATGCCGCGCGGCTCACGCGTCGGCCCAGACGGCGATCGCCAACGTCCGCGGCAGTCGCATGCGGAAGCGGACCTTCCACGCCATCCTACTGCCCGGAGGCGCCATTTCGAACTCGGACACCTTGCTGGACGCGCCCACCAACTGCAGTACCGGCCGGCTCGTCGGCTCCAACGCCGACCGCGCTTTCCGAATAACACCCTTGAGCCTTGCGAGGATGTAGACGCCGCCGCTCTGCGCAGTCTCCAGCCGTCCTGCGCGGATGCCGCCGCGTCTGTCGCCGAGCATGGGCGAGCCGAGCGCCGCGCCGAACACCTCCGCAGCATTAAGCAGCTGATGTTCGACGTCGACATGCAGGCACCATGAGCATCGCTTCGCCGGCCAGATCCCCAGGATTCAGGCACTCGTGCTGAATTCCGCCCAGGCCGACCGACTGCACCCGTCCTCATGCGCTTCACTTCAGTCGGGCCTGTCCCTCTACAGGAGGAATTTTCGAACATAGTCCAAACGAATAGTCTGGGGACCACTTCTGACAATTTTGAGCATTCGTTGGGTATTCGCTTTGACTGTTTTGAATTTTTCGACCAACATCGGCCCGTAGGGGGACAGGCCCGGCTTAATGCCACACCTGGCGCGGCGCGGCCTGGGCTCGCCAGGGCGCCGCGTCCCCCGGGCCCGCCTCGCTCCTCCTCCTCCTCCTCCTCCTCCTCCTCCTCCTCCTCCTCCTCCTCCTCCCCCTCCCTCCTCCTGCTCCTCCCTCCTCCTCCTGCCGCGGGGCCGGGCGGCGGCGCCGCCCGAGCGCGCGAGCGAACTGGCGCCTCTGCGGACAGGTCTCCGAGGGGCGAGCATAGGGGGCCACAGGCGAGCCCTGCCCTCCTCCTCCTCCTCCTCCTCCGGCTCCTGCTCCTCCTCCTCCTCTTCCTCCTCCTCCTCCTCCTCCTGGGGAGAGCCACCCAGGGCCTCGAACGCAACGCCGAGGACGACCAGGGCGAGCGGCGACCAGGGTAGGAGGCCTCCAGATTTCGTAATAAAGGGAGGGGGGTCTCATTTCGGGGGGGGTCTCTTCCAGGCCATCCTGGAGGGCCTGGGGGGTCTGGGGACGATGTTTTGGAGGGTTCTCCCACGGGGGAGGTCTGAATGGGCTTGTCTTGGAGGGTCCAGACCCCCTCCCTTTTATTGCGAAATCTGGAGTACCCCTACCCCCCACGATTTCTGAGGGGGAGGGTGGGGTTCCCTTCGCTTGGGAGCTCCCGAACGAAGTGAGCCCCACCCTCCCCCATCAGAGATCGTGTGGGGGTAGGGGTAGGGTTCGCATGCGGCCCCCTAGAGCAGGTGGCACATGGGCCACGATAGCAATGGCGTCCGCTCGGACCACTGCCCCCTCCTTCAAGCGAAAAACGAGGGGGCCGGCCGCACGGGCGGCGTGATCCCGGGCCTGGCTGCCCGCTGGTGGTCGGGGCGGGAGGGGCAGCAACGCGCGATTGCAGAGGGCCGCGCGTGCGACCTGCAGGGCGGGTCCCGAGGGCGAGCGCACCGTCTGCTGCCGCCTGCCCGCCGCCGCGAGTGAAGGCCGATGACGCTGCGGCAGACAGTGGAACCGGCCTCTTCTGCCTCGCTTGCCCTCGGTTTCGCTTGACAGCCACGGCGCGCCCCGCTTCCAGCCAACCGTGTTGCGAGGTTCACCTCCTCTCCGCCCCCTCAGGTGCCATGCGGAGCCTCGGCGCCTCATCGAAGGCACCGACGCCCGCGGCCACGATGCCACTGGGAGGATGCATTGGTTCAGCAGGGAGATGTAGTGGAACAGGAGGGGTTGATCGGGGCCTCCCAGGCGGCGCCAGCGAGCAGATCGAGGAGGAGGAGGAGGAAGAGCTCTCCGACGGCGGCTCCGAGGACCCGCCGCGCCGCCCTTGGGGGGAGGGGGTGAGTGGGAGGAGTAGGGGGATGAGGCGAAGCGGGGGGCGGAGGGGGACCGGGAGGATGAGGATGAGGCGGACCAGTGTAAACCCAAGACTCATCAATGAGACTCATCAACCATGCTGGTAGAAACCCTCCCTCCAAGTTCCCTCTTCATAGGTCTTACAAGAATCCATGTTCACTGAGGGAAGTGCTCCGTTGGGAGAAACCGTTTGAAACCCCTGAATCGTGCCAGATGTACATTCCTGGGGCTTCAACACCGCGGTTCAACGTACCTGCTGCGCACCGGCAATCCTACATCGTTCACAGCACCATGTCTGGGACGTCAACCATAAGAATCCTTGAAGCTGTTGTAAACTCTTGTGACGAATGTGCGCGGCGCTCAGGTGAGAGCCGCATTTTGAAAACTGCCCGCCCTCAATCCGTGGGACTCTTGCAAACTTTTACGACGAATGTACGCGGCGCTGAGGCGAGAACCACATTCCGAAAACCGCCCGCACTCCATCCGTGAAGCTCTTGCAAGCTTTTGAGACGAATGTGTGCGGCATTCGGCGAGAGCCAAACTTTAAAAACCGCCCGCCCTTCATCCGTGAAACTCTTTGCACAATTTTAAGACACGCGGCGCAAAGGCGAGAGCCACATTTTGAAAACGAACCGCCCTCAATCCGTGAAGTTCCTTTGCAAATTGCAACTTCTCAGCTTAAGGATCGTAACCGGTCAGGAATCCTCAGGCGAAACGCCCGGCAGGCCCTACCGACACGTCTCGGGGTGCGACAGGGGGGAGTTTATCATAAGGACAACGGGAGGGGGAGGAGGAGGAGGAGGATGAGGAAAAGGAGGAGGAGGAGGATGAGGAAGAGGAGGAGAAGGAGGAAGAGGAGGAGGAGGAGAAGGAGGAGGATAATGATGATGATGCTGCTGCTGATGATGAGGATGATGAGGAGGAGGGGATGCGGTCAGGCGCACGGCCTCGGATCGGGCTCGACTCGGGCTTCTGACTCGCACGCGCGGGGGCATCTTTGGGCCACTTGCTCGATTGGGATTGGAAGCTCAAATTCCCTCGGGCACTGATACGGAAACTTTGGCACGCCGCCCAGAACACAGGTCCTTGGAAGATCGAGCAAGCCTTCGGCGAGTGTGCTCTGCGTGCAGCGCACGCTGGGAGGGGAGCACGCCGGCGCGAAATGCGCCGAATCCAGTCCGCCGACGTCGAACGACCTGTGCTCGTGAGGATGCTGGGTGGGTATAGCCAGTCCAGGGGCGAAGGATTGCACGAAGGATTGCAAAAAAACCCTTCGAAGGATTGCAACAAAAACCCTTCGAAGGGTTTTTTTGCAATCCTTCGAAGGGTTTTTTTGCAATCCTTCGGGGCGTGGCCTGGTCCTGTCTATCCTGCCAGTGGGCATGGCAGGCCAGGCTGACCCCCACCGGCTTCCCGCCAGTACCAGTTCCTCGCCCGGCTCGCGGCCCGGGCGATGGGGCGGGGCCGCCGCAGGTCGCGCCTCCGCCAGGACCCCCGAGAGTTGCCTCCGCCCTGCTTTTTTGCAATCCTTCGTTTTTTTTCAATCCTTCGTTTTTTTTTTTTTTTTTTTTGTTTTTTTTTTTTGTTTTTTTTTTTTGCAATCCTTCGTTTTTTGCAATCCTTCGTTTTTTTTGCAGTCCTTCGTTTTTTGCAATCCTTCTTTTTTTTGCAATCGTTCGTTCGAGCGACTCCGACAGCTGGATTGAGACTTTGGGTGAGAGGGGCCTGCAGCTCCTTGTCCCCCAGACTCTTGGGGCCGCCGCGGGCCTCAGGGCGAGGGACCCAGGAGCACACTTGCGCCAGGATCCAGGATCCGCTCCGCACCTGCTGAGCTCCGCTTGCCACTGTCGCTCAACTTCGGAGGGTCGCGGCAAACTGGGGCATCTATCTTTGCGGCACGGTCTGCTTCCGATTCACGTGTGGCGTGCCACCGCTGAACACAAAAGGGGGGTGAACGAGTTCAAGCCCAGATGAGTCGTAGCCACAGCAACTTCAAAGCCGCCGCCCATGGCAGACTCACCACGGTTAGCCAGACAGTCGACTGTAATGTGCAACCGGCCGGTGACATTCCAAGACGCACACGTGAGCACACTGCGCTTGCATCACGACTCGGAGCGGGTCGGCGGCAACGTGTACAAGACGCCCCACAGCAGGCGAGGTCAGGGGCAGTCCCCTGCCTTTTTGGTCCGCACAGACAAGCTCTCATACAGAGGGGGCGCGCATCAAGAAACCATCTGCTTTTCGTCAGGGTATCCTGGGTTTCTTCGCTCTCCGCGCTGCGCGGTGACTTCCCGCTGCCGTTGAAGGAGCTGCTGCGTTCAGGGTGCTCCAGGTTTTTTCTCAGGTGCACCTCGCGCACGGGTTCTCAGGGTTGGGTTTCGTGCGAGGGTTTCTTGCGGCCGCGCCCGCACTGTAGAGGCATTCGGACCACTTGTATGAGCGCCCACCCAGGGGCGTTGGGCCACTGGTGGCCACCACTGGCCAACTTCCCGCCAACGCACACGCCACCGACGCAGTTTTCGCGGGCGGGAGCTCGGGTGGCCTGGGGACCGTCACAGGCAGGGACCCAGGACGTCCGGCACGCTCGACGAGCACGGCAGCCCCCGCTCGGGGCCCCTCGATGCTCTCCCCTCCAGATGCTCTCCACGGAGGGGTTGGTACTGGTGCAGGACCCCTGGATGCGATGTCTGATGTCCTCGGGGTGCCACATCTGCAAGTTGTCTCCGTGCTGTAACCAGCTGCTTTCCGGCGACGTCGAGTCCACACTTGATTTCGTTACGTGTGCGAAGGAGATGCTTCTTTCCTGCCGTATCGGCGCCTTTTCGGCAAGCTTCTCTTGGCGAGGGAGAGGTCGATGTCTTCTGGTGGCACGGGTGTTCTTGCCAGACAGTGGCGATCACACACGGCAGACGACATGGCCACGTAATGGTCAGCGGGTACATTTCGCAGTCTCCATGGCAACACTCAAAGGAGACTTCATACGTCCATCGCAAGATTGCAGGCTGACTCTGGTTGTTCCATGACGCCTAGCGTATTACCCCATCCATTGGGAGGCGAGCTGAGGATGTTGGACGCAAGATCACGATTATCAGGGACGCCAAGCTCGGACTTCTCAGGGCTTGGGTGGATATCACGACAACCAGACTCCACAATAGACACGGTCGCAGACCAGCTCTTCAGTTGGGGTCGTCCAGTATTGAAGCCCAAGGGTGCGTAGCATATTCTAGACGTTTCGCGTAACCCCTCACGCACGAACACCCCCTACGCAGACGACAGTCCGACCCCTCGGTTGGCCCCGTGGCCCTCCTATGCAGATGCCCAATCCGACCCCTCGCAGGACCTGAACGACCCGCACACCGGCCAGTACATGCATAAACCCCGCTGGAGCGGGTCCAGCTCTCCCTCCGCGGCGAGGACCACGCCGAGACAGTGAAGCGCCTTCAGAAGGAGCTCGGGGAGTACTTCAGCGGGACTTGGTACCAGTGGACGCATAAAAACCCCACCAGGACAGGCCATGTCTGTGCCGACCCCACCAGGCAGGAGCCTGGGTCCTGTGAGTGCTTCCTCCAGGCGTGGCACCGTCACAACTGCCACCCAATGAAGATGGATGAGGCTCTACAGCTCCAGGTCGACTGGTCGGCTGTCCGCGGCAAGGTCGCTGGCCGGACTAAGGGGAAAGGCGCCCTGGGTAAAGGAAAAGGCAAGGGGCAACGGGAGGACGGTGACTCTCGCTGGGCAAGTCCTGGGGATTCCAGGCGGGCCACGAGCTTCCACCAGCCCTGGGTGTATCCCTAGGACCTCTCCCACGCACCCCCTTCCCCCTCGGGACCCATCCGCGGCATCGGGCGCTCCTCCTTCCCCAGGGCACGTCCCGGCTGCCCCGACGGAGGCGCCCGCCTCACGCTCCGCGGTCGCTGCCGACACCCTTCCGGCACCAACCGCGGCGCACCCAACGAAGAAACCGAACCTGGCTCCACGAAGGGCCCTCCTCTCACCGGGGCCAGCCCCAGGCGGGGCCCCACGGCGCGCCACCTTGGCTCCGCGCCCGATGCCGCTTCGGGCGCGCCTCGCCTAGCTGGGGTTGGCTCGCTCGCCCCTGGCCCTCAGGAGACCCTTGCTCCTGGCCCACCTTTGCGGCCTCTCGCCTCCTGGACGACCGCCGCCCCCCCTGGCCCGCCTTAGGCGCTGTCCCAGAGACTCTGGTCCCCTCCCCCGCAGAGTGACCCGTACTGCTAGTTCCTTTGCGGCGACAGGTCTGGCCGCCTGACTCAGCGCAATGCCACTCCCACTTCGTGACTGTTCGTCGCGCCCTCCTTCATTACCCACTGGTCACCTCCGCACTACTCTGCGACTGTCAGTCGCTTCTCACCTCACCTGCCCTCTGGGGACGCAATCTATTGCGCGACTGTCGGTCGCTCCCCACCGGCTCCCCCCCCTGCGCTCTTCACTGCCGTGCGCGACGCACCACCTTGCGGCTGTCAGCCGCTTCTCCCTGGCCACCGTCCCCCCGCTCGCATCTGCCTGTTGGACCCGCTCCCAAGCTACAGTGCGACTGTCAGTCGCTCCCCACCGACTCCCTTCCCCGGCCCTCGCCGCCTACGTGCACGACGGTCGCTCCACAGCTGTCTACTCTGCGACGGTCTGTTGCTTCCCACCGACTCCTCTCCCTCCGCTGTCTCTGCCCTCGTTCCACCGCGGCTGTCAGTCTCCTCGCTCCGTCTCCCACCGCCGACCACGCGGCTGTCAGCCGCCGCTTCCCCCCCTTGCCGCGGCCTGCATCGCGGCCGCCGCGGCCTCGCCTAATACCGCCCCGCCGCTCTTTTGCCCGGGCCTCTCGCGACGTTGCGCCCTCGGCGCCGTGTAGCCCTCCCCCGACGCCCGCCCCCGCGTCGCCGCGGGTGCCCTCGGCCTCCCCGTCGGCTCCTGCCGGTGTCCTCCGGGCTGGCTGGGGCTTGGTTGCTGGGGCTGCGCGTGCCGCCCCCGCGTGCCCCGCTGCTCTTCAGCGCACCCGCCGCGGGCCACGCCACGCAGCCTCCCGCATCACTCTGCTGCCGCCGGTACCCCCCCCGGGTCTTCGACGACTCCCTGGGTCGTCGCAGCCGGCGCCGGCGGCACCGCTCTGGCGCGTGTGGCCTCTGGGCTCCCTCGGCCCATCGCGCCCTGGCCCCCGTCTGGTCGACGGGCTGCGTCTTTTCCCCTCGTCCGGCCACTCTGGTCGCTCTGAGGATGGCTCGCCTGCCCCTTCCACTCGGGGTGCCTCCGGGCGCTCGGGCCTACTACTCGCCCGTGGTCGCCGCCCCCGCCCACTCGGGGTCGACGGACGCTCGGTCCTCCCCCACGCCGCTTCTGGGTCGACCTGCTCCACTGGCTTGGCGTCGCCGCTTCCGCGTTGTTTGTGGTCCTTCGGCCTTGCCGCCGCGCTGTCGGTGTGTTGCCCGGCGTCGCTCCTGCTCCCCCCGCTCGGCCGGTCGTCGTCGTCGTGCACGTGGACTCCCAGCTTTCCCTCTCCGCGATCCGGATTTCTCCGTGGAGCGCCTGCACGCTCGCCTACGTCCTCTTCGACTACACGCCGCGACGGTGGTCTTCGTGTACGCCGGCTTGTTCCTCGGCGCCATTTTGGCGCTGCACGTGGACCTGGTGCACCATTTGGTCCTCCTTGCCTACTGAGCGTCTGCGTAGGCACGCGCGCTCGTGGCCTAACTTAGATTGTGGCATGCTGTTTTGCGACTTTCTGACGGCGTTCGGCTCTTCCGCTTCGCTTGCCATCAAAAAAGTAACCCCACCAACCCATCCAGAAACGATGCCCAGAGGGAGTGCCTCGATCAGGGAAGTGGGCAGCACACAAAGGAAGGGTCCCCCAGTGGAGTCTTGGAGCGTCTTGGGGGCCTCTTGGCCGTCCTGGACGCCTCTTCGAGCGTCTTGGGCTGGCATTCCCCAGAGGGGTGTTTATCGGACGACCCGACCAACTATTCCAACTATTCCAACTATTCATGACCAACTATTCCCCCGACGAGAGGTCCTCTTTGAAGCTTTAAGGTCGTCTTCAAAATTCCCAATGTCGTTTTGACATGCGATTGAAATCGCACGTCCTGCCTTGCACCCGATAATTGCCACATTAATTTCACAACACAGCATCACATAAACATGATGTAAATCCAGGGGGAGAACAGGAAACATACGGGAAGAGGATGAGGAGGAAGAGGAGGAGGAGGAGGGAGAGGAGGAGGAAAAATATTCCTATTCGTATTTAGATAGGGGGAGGATTTCGAACTTCGATTCTCGATCGGATTCGGGTTCGGCTCCGAGGCAACGATGGCGACGAATGCGTCCTCACCCCCCTCGTCGTCGTCGTCTCTGTCCAGGGGCCCTAGGGCTTTGCATCCGTACTCTAGGTCGCCCTCGGGGGGGCGAAGATAGTCGCGCTCCGCGCGTCGCGGTCTGGCTGCCCATCTCCAGGGCGGCGGCGCGAGGGGGCGAAGAGCACCGCGCGTCGCACATCGCGGTGCGCGTAGTCAGGTGACTTGGGCATCCTGGCATCCTTGCCCCCCACCTCTTCCCCGCCGTCCACCCCCCCCCCGCTTCGCCCGCTAGCCATTTTGGCTTTGCCAGCGGGCTGGCGGGGGCGCGCCCCCCGCCGGCCCCGCGGCGCGGCCGCTGCCGGGATGGCGGCCGAGATGGAGGCCCTGCGCGTAGCAGGGAGGAGGATGAGGAGGAGGAGGGGGAGGAGGAGGAGGGGGACGAGGGGGAATGCGATGGTGGGAGGAGGAGAAGGATGGCAACGGCGGAGGGCGCGTGGGAGGAGGGAGAGAGGCAGCAACGGGAGGATGGAGAGGAGAGAGGTGAGGGAGGAGGAGGAGGCGTCGTCGTCGTCGTCGTCGTCGTCGATGTCGCCGTCGTGGTCGTCGTCGTCCCCATCCTCCCCAATTTTCATCTTCGTCATCCCTCCTCTCTTCCTCCCCTCTCTTTCGCCCCGCCGAGGTCGACGGCCTGGACGACGACGGCCTGGGCGGCCTGGGCGTCGGCGGCGCGCTGGACGACGAGCTCGACTTCAAGATCGAGGAGCATGGCGACAATCCTCCCTCCCACCGGCCCATCCGCCCCCCTCCCATCCCACCCTGTGTAGAAAACAATACGCGGAGGGGTGCCGAACATCTTCCGGACGCCCTGTGTAGAAAACAATGCGCGGGGGAGAGCAGAGTGGTATTCATATTGAGTAATGGTAGGGGGGCCTGCTGATGGGAGCGGGCGGCTGCGGGCTGCCGCGAGGCGCGAGGCGCGCGAGGGGCGCCCGCCAGGGAGGAGCGCCCCTCAAGGTGCGGCGGCCTTGCAGGCGGACCGCCGCCGCCGCCCCCGCGGAGGAGGAGGAGGAGGAGGAGGAGGAGGAGGGGGAGGAGGAGGAGGAGGAGGAGGAGGAGGAGGAGGAGGAGGGGGAGGAGCAGCAGCAGCAGCAGCAGGAGGAGGAGGAAGAGGAGGAGGAGTAAGAGAAGAGGAGGAGACGAGGACGAGGAGGAGGAGGAGGAGGAGGGGGAGGACGAGGGGGATGAGGAGGAGGACGAGGGCGAGGACGAGGGCGATGACGAGGAGGACGAGGAGGCCTCGCTCTTCGGCTCTCGCCCTCTCGGCCCTCTCGGTTCCTGGCATCGCTCTTCGGCTCTCGCCCTCTCGGCCCTCTCGGCTCCTGGCCTCGCCCCTCGGCTCTCGCCCCATCGCCCTCGCTTTCCCCTCACCGCGGCCCGCCCGCCTGCGGCTTTCGCCCGCGTCGCCCGAGGTGGACGAGGAGGAGGGCGACGGCGACTCTGGCGACTTGGCATGCCCGGCAGGCGCGCCTCGGGGGGGGGGAGACGTCTGGTTGATGAGAAGTTGAAGGGGGCGCAGGAGGGGGGAGGAGGAGGGGGATGAATATGGGGAGGAGGATGAGGAGGATGAGGAGGATGAGGAGGAGGAGGAGGAGGAAGAGGAGGATGAGGAGGAGGAGGAGGAGGAGGAGGAGGAAGGGAGGAGGAGGAGGAGGAGGAGGACATTCCCTCCACGCATTCCCCCGCGCTCCACGCGCGCTTTTCTTCATCCTCGCACTGCCCTTCCCTCCTCGTACTCCCCCTTCCCGCACTCCCCCATCCTCGCATTGCCCTTCCCTGCTCGCACTCCTCTCCCCCTGGGCCCCCGCTCCCTCCTCGTACTCAGCGCCCCTCCTCGCGATCCTACCCGCTCACCCTCGCGCGCCCCCTCCCTCCTCGCACTCGTCGCCCTCGTCCTCGTCGTCCTCGCCCTCGTCTTCGTCATCATCCTCCTCCTCGACCTCCTCGTTGCACTCGTCCTCCCTCCGCCTTCGTCGCCCTTCGCCCCTCCTTCCCCCTCGCCCTTCGTCGCCCTGGGTGGGTGGGGGGAGGCGACGGCGACGAACGACGACAAGCGCCCAAGGGTCTTGCGTCCTTACCAGCCTCGCCCATCCAAGGGTCTCGCGCCCTTAGCGTCCACAGGTCTTGCATCCTCAGCCCAGGGGGCGTTGCATCCTGCATCCTTGCGCCGTTGGGAGCTCTCGGCTTGGCTTGCCACAATCGGGTGACCCAGGTGACTTGGGCAGTCAGTTCCCCGGCGCAAAGGCGATGGCTAAATGATTAGATTCGACCCGTCTTGAAACGCGGACCAAGGAGTCTAGCATGCGTGCGAGCCCAGGGGTGGTAAACCTGCTGGCGCAGCGAAAGCGGCTGCTGGGATCTCGGGACATTTGCACCAGCAACCGACCAATCATTTGAGAGAGGTTTGAGTAAGAGCATATCTGCTGTTATGACCCGAAAGATGGGGTGAACTACGCCCGAGGGCCTGAGACAAACTCAGGGGAAACTCTAATGGAGGTTCTTAGCGATACTGACGTGCAAATCGTTAGTCATACTTTGGTGTATGTATCATTCAGCCGCGTTGGCTCGAGCGAGCCAGCTCGCGCGGCGCGCGCGGCCTGCGCGCGCGCGGCGCGCGCGGCCTGCGCGCGCGCGGCGCGCGCGGCCCGCGCTCCATCTCCCGCGAGAGACGCGGCGCGGGCGGATGCGCCATTGGGGTAGGGGGGCGCTGCGCGCATCCATGAGCCTTCAAATCGCCGACGCGTTCGACGAGGCTCTTGGATTTGTGCAATGCCCTCCCCCTGGGCCATCTGCCCTCAGCGCGCCTCTCGGCTCGGCCCTCGGCGGCGGATTCTGGCGAGTCGACGCGGCCCTGCCGGGGGGCGCGTTGCTGAGCGGCGAACCGCTGGGCCAGAGCCATGGCGGGGCCGCAGGCGGGGTGGTTCGACCCCCAGCTGCCTCGCCCCGCCAGCGTGCCGGGCGACTCTTCTTCGGCGGGCTCGCCTCGCGACGCCAGCGTGCTGGGCGAGCCGCACCAGCGCCGCTCGCATTGGCGCCGCGCCGCGGCGCCGGGCGCATTGGCATTGGCTTCAGCAGAGCCCGACGCCAGCGCCCACAGCCTGCGGCTGCACCAGCAGCACCAGCAGCAGCACCCGGCGGCCCCAGCACCCGACGGCCCCTACGCCGACGCCAGCGCCGCCGACGCCAACACCGGCGCCGCCAGCGCCCACGCCAGCGCCGCCGCCAGCGCCCACACCAGCGCCGCCGCCGGCGCCTTCCCCAGCACCGTCAGCGCCTACGACACTGGCATCCCACTGCCTGCGCCTACAAGCCCAGCGTCCGAGGGGGAGATCGTGCAGGCGAAGAGGGCGGCAGAGGTCTTCCAGGCGCGCAGGTCGCTAAGGTTGTGCCTGGATTTGGCGCGCAAGGCGCGCGAGGCCAGCGCCTCCACCAGCGCCGGCGCCAGCGCGCCTCCTCCAGCCTCGACGACCCCGCCGGGGACACCGCCGGCGTCGCCGCCGCTGGCCTCAGCGGCTCCAGCCCCAAGGACCCCGCCGGGGCCTCCGCCTGGCTGGATGTATCCGCCGCGCCGCGGCGTCGCGCCAAGCACGCCGCCCGGGCCGCCGCCAGGGACGCCGCCCGGGCCGCCGCCAGGGACGCCGCCAGGGGCGCCGCCAGGGACGCCGCCGTGATGAAGCCGGGCGCGCATGTCCTGATCATGATGAGCGGTTCATTTCATGAAGCCGGGCACGCATGTCCTGATCAACATCCCCTGAGAGCGGCCGCAGGCGTCCGATTTTTGGCTTAGAGTGCTGTGCGGGTACCGCCTCCGCCAACGCTCGAAATGGGCTCCAGGACCGAGGACCGAGATTTTTTTGCTACGGGAAGGCTTCTCGTCGCCACGGTTGGATTCCTTTCGAACGTCTGGTTTCTCTACGCCCCGACGCCGCTCGCTCGTTTCGGCGCCTCCTCCTTCCCCTCCTGGGACACGATAACTTGTACCGCGCCTTTTCTGTTAGGAGGAGGAAGAGGAGGCGGAGAAACCCTGATGGCTTGCCATAGGAGTTCTTACAAGCTGGTAAATTCGTTACAGGGGGCCCCTGCCCCTCGTCGGGGGACTAGGTGTGCATTTAAGCCTTGATTGTGTCTGGGTTCAGGATCAGGGCCCGGGTAAGAGGTGATCTGGGGTTGGTTTGGGGTTGTGGCCAATTGGCCAGTTGGGCTTGAGTTTAGGGGGTCTGGAGGTTTTGGGGCATCGCTCTTTGCAGAAACTCGTGGGCGAGGGGGGCGAATTCGGGATTGGGCCCAGTGGGCCCTCGGCCACGGGCGAGGTAAGTGCGCAATTAGGTTTGGCATGCGCGCAGAGCGCCTGCGGAATGCGGGGCGAGCGGACTCAAGTGAGGCAAAAACTGCATCCTGGAACGCCTCATTGGTCGATTTTCGCTGGCGCTTCGTAAGCTGGATCCCTTGTGGCCGCTTGCCGCTAGATGAGGAGTGAGAGCAGGAGGAGCGAGGATATTCAGGAGCGAAAAGGACCAGAGGACGACGACGACGACGGCGACTTCTCCGTCCGCTGACCGGACGCCCTGGACTCCTCTTTCCTCTTTCCCTTGCTCGTATCGCTCTTCCCTATCTCTCCCCCCCTTGCTCGGGCTGCTGGCTAGGGCTCGCCCTACCTATGCCGCGCGAGTGGTTTGTGCCTCCGCCCCGTGGGCGCTGTGCGGCTACTGCCGCCGCCCGCGCCTGGCCCGAAATGGGTCGGCTGGGCCGCCCGCGCCTGGCCCGCGCCTGGCCCACGCATGTGCGCGTTGCGCTTGATGAGGAGGAGTTGAGCAGGAGGAGCGAGGACATTCAGGAGGCAGAGCACCAAAGGAAGACGACGACGACGGCGACTTCTCGGTCCGCTGCCCGGACGCCCTGGACGCGAGCACGCGCTCGCGCTCGCCTGCGCCTCCTTCGTCCCTCCTTCATCCTCTCCCCTCTCCTGGCATGCGAGCGCCCCTGCTGTCTCTCCGCGCTCTGCCTTGCTTGTGGCGCCCGCGCGTTCCCCCTCGCCCCTTAGATGGACCCCCTCCTCCGCCCCCCCCCTCCCTTGCGCTGCCTGTCGCGCCGCTGTGCTCTCCCTCCCCCCTCCCCTCCCTTTACAGACGACGAGCCAACCTACTTTCAGGACCTCTCTCGCTCGTCTTGGGCAGGCGGCCTGGAGGGTGCGCGCCCTCCATGGCTCGGGGAGTCACGCCCCCGCCCTGCCAGTGGCCCCCCCTTCTCCCCCCTCCCCCTGGCGCTGCCCTGCCTGGCGTGCCGCGCGTGACTTGTCTTCGCCCCTGCCTCTCGCGCCTCGCTGCCGCCGTCTCCGCCCCTCGCTCCTCTCTGCCGCCGTCTCCGCCGAGCCGACGCTAGGAGCACGCCAAAGGCTTCGACTCCTCAAGGGTCGTTGCCTGCGGCGGGGGGTTGTGGCATAGGCTGCGTCCCGAGCTCCTGGCGTCGGCGAGGTGCCCCCCCCCCTTCCGCGGGCTTGCGCTTGCGCTGCTTGCGCCTGATGCGCTTCCGCCGCCGGCGGGCACCGTCCAGCGGCAGCTGGCGCCAGCCAGCGCTTGCACTGGCGCGCCTGTGGGTGGCGCGCCAGGTCTGCGAAGCATTCATGTAGCAATCATATGTCGCCGGCTGTCGCCTGCCGCCTCGGGTTGCGGGTTCGGGGTGCAATCTGCATTCTATTTGGGGCCAACGCTGGTGAACGGTCTGAGCCGTTCGAGGGATGAGGAGGAGAAGGATGGGGATGAGGATGAGGAGGATGAGGAGGAAAAGGAGGAGTAGGAGGAGGGGGAGGAGGAGGAGGAGGAGGGGGAGGAGGAGGAGGAGGAGGAGGAGGAGTCGCCGTCGTCTTCGTCGTTCATCCTCGCGCACCCCCTCTGTCCTCGCACACGTCGCACTCGCCCTCGTCCTCGTCGTCGTCGTCCTCCTCCTCCCCCTCCTCGACCTCCTCGTTGCACTCGTCCTCGCCCTCGCCCTCGTCGTCGTCGTCGACCTCCTCCTTCCCCCCGCCCTGTTCCTCATCCCCCTCCTCCCTCCTCGTCGTGCCCTCCGCGCCCGCGCGACGCCGCCAGGCGGTGGTCTCGGTGCGGGCCAACGGCATGGCGCTGGTCTGCAAGTGCTGCCAGGCCAGACTTCAGGACCGCGGCCGCCGCGCCGAGGGGGAGGGGGAGGAGAAGCAGCAGCAGCGGCAGCAGCAGGAGCGCGGGCGAGTGGGGCACGACGAAGAAAGAGGGCAGCTCGGAGGAGGGAGAGGAGCGAGAGGGCACCTCGAGGAGTAGGGGGAGGAGGATTTCGAGGGTCGATTCTCGATCGGAATCGGGCGCGGTTCCAAGGGGAGGAGGTGGAGTGGGAGGGCGATGGGGGAGCTGGATGGGGTAGGAGGGCTAGGAGGAGCAGGAGGAGTAGGAGTAGGAGGAGGAGGGAGAGAAGGAGAAAGAGAAAAATAAGTGGAGGGTGAGGAGGAAGAGGAGGGGGCTTCTCCCTCAGCGCGCCCATTCCTCCATCCTCACACTGGCCCTCCCTCCCCGCCGTACTCCTGCCACACGCTCCCAATCACTCCTTGCACTCCCTCCTCCCCTACGCCGCACCTCCTCCCCCATCCTCGTCATGCTCCTACTTCCCCTCTTCGCACGCGTACTCCTCCTCCTCCTCCTCCTCCTCCTCCTCCTCGTTCCCCGCCTCGGCCTCTGCGGTTCAGGCGCCCCGCGCGCGCGCCGCGCGGGCCCGGCGGGCCGCGCGCCCCGGGGTGCGCGGCGCGCCGCGCCTCGCGTCGCTCACTCGGGGGGGCTACGAGGGTGGATAAGCTGATGGGGCGGCGCGTGCGTCCGAAGGCTCCGTGCTTTCGCACGGGGCATTCGGATGCGCGCGCTGACTCGAGCTATCTGCCCTCCTTGCCTCGCCGAGCCATCGCCTCGCGATGGCGGCGATGGCGGCTCCAGCGGAGGCGAGCCCCGCGGCCGCCGCCGCGGAGTCGGCCGCCCCCGCGGCCGCCCCCGCGGCCGCCCCTGCGGCCGCCGCGGCCGCCGCCGCAGAGGCCGCGGTCGCGGAGGAGGTGGCCGGCGCGGCCGCCGGCGCAGAGGAGGCCGCCGCCGCGGAGGACCCGGTGGGCGCCTTGCCCGTGCATCAGCGGCCGCGCTGCAAGGTCGTCGTCGTCGTCGTCGTCGTCGTCGTCGTCGTCGTCGTCGTCGTCGTCGTCGTCGTCGTCGTCGTCGTCGTCGTCGTCGTCGTCGTCGTCGTCGTCTTCAAGGCGCGATCGAGCCCGCCGTTGGCGGGCGGCTTCGTGGGCAGCCCCTCCTATCCCCTGCAGTACGTCCTGTACTGCAGCTTCTGCAGGGGCGACGACAGGCTGAATGCCCCGCCCTGCCCTCCCCCCCCGATGTCCCCCCTCCCCCGTGGGGGAGGTGGGAGGAGGATGGGGGATGATGATGAGGACGAGGATGGGGGTCGGAAGGATAGGGCGCAGGTGGAGGATGGAGATGGGGGTGGAAAGGGAGGGCGAGGAGGAGTTCGAGGACTCGGAAGACTATGAGTAGTAGTAGTAGTAGGAGGAGGAGGAGGAGGAGGAGGAGGAGTAGGAGGGGAAGGGGGGGGATGGGAAAGAGGAGGAGGGGGAGGAGGAAGGGGAGGAGGAGGAGGAGGAGGAGACGACGACGACGACGAAGACGACGACGAAGACGACGACGACGACGACGACGACGACGACGACGACGACGACGACGACGACGACGACGACAGAAGGCGGGTGGGCAAGACCATCACGTCCAGCCTGCCGTGGCGCAACGTGGCGAGCCAGCTCGTGGGCAAGCTGGCCTGCCACCTGCACAGCCCGGTGCACGGCACGTTCAACCGCTGGCACCAGCTGACCCTGAGCGACGGCACCGCCGTGTACCCGGTGTGTTCGAAATCCCCCCTCCATGTCCTTCCCATCCTTCTTCGTCTCCTGCTCCTCCTCTTCCTCGCGACGCCTCCTGCTTCCCCATCCTCCCTCCACCCTCCTCGGCTCGTCCTCGTCCACCCCTTTCCCCCCGCCCTTCCTCCTCCTCCTCCGCCTTGCCCCCCCCCCCCGTGGGGGCGGGCGGGGCGGGCTTGCGTCGCGTTGGCGCCGCGGCGACTCTGGCGCGGGCGCTCAGTGTTGAACGTCGCTAGTGGCCCTTTTCATGATGATGGGTCGAGGGTGAATGATCGGGCTTATCGGGAAGCCAAGGTCGTTCAAGGTTGAACGATCCCTGCGGTGTCAGAGGCCAATGCCGGCGCCGTCGTCGACGCGAGCCCCCAGTGGACCTCACCTCTTCCGTGGCTGGCCTTCGCGCGCGAAGGCCAGTCGCGTAAAAGGTGTTGTATTTTTTCACCTTCAGGGGTCCTTGGCGGTTCTCGACGTTCCAGCGCGAGGCCCTGCAGAGCCTGGTCGTGTGCTCGCCCGTGCACGCGCCCGACATGTGGCAGGGCGCAGAAACTCTGCGCGCCCGCCCCGTGTCCGCTGGCCCGCCCCTCTCCGAGCTGTGCCTGGGTGGAGGGCGGAGGATGCGGGGGGTGGGTAGAGGATGGGAGCAGGGGTGAACGCCAGGCGCGCTTCGGAGGGGGGGGGGGCTCCGGGGGCTTTAAACGCGCGGAGTGTTAGGAGCATCCTTGTCGAGTCAGAGCTCAGCCTCGGTCGCGAGGCTGAGCTCTGACTTGGATGCTCCTAACACTCCGCGTGATTAAGGAGGGTGCGCGGGGTACCTGACTGCCAGGTGGCACTCTTGGTGCTTGGGGGCTGGTCCGTCGGAGGATGCGCGCAGCGACTACGGGCTGCGCGCCGCGCCCCTGGAGGCGGAGGCCGAGCTGTCGCGGCAGTTCCCGGGCTGGGGCGCGGACGGCGACCCCCTCTCGTGGCCAGGCTCCAGCGCCGACGACTACGACGACGACGACGGCGACGACGACGGCGGCGGCGGCGGCGGCGGCGGCGACGGCGACGACGACGACGACGGCGGCGGCGGCGGCGGCGACGACGACGCGCCCTCAGTCCGCCACGCTGAAGAGCAGAGGAGGGACGAGCGCATCCGCCAGGAGTCGCAGGAGCTGATGCGGCTGCGGCGGGCTGCGACGGAGGTGGCCCGATCAGCCGCAACATGGGCAGCTGTGGCACCTGCGCCCTTGGGGAGCTCATCGCATCAACGAGCCCTCGAGCTGAGAGCTGAGAGCATCTCATCTCGAGGGGGCGCTGATGCGATCCATTGTATCAACGACCCCTCCGATTGAGAGGTGTCTTTGATACAATGGGTCCGCCCCCGGGGGCTGCGGGCCATAACGCACCCATGATGTGGCTGCTGCCGAGGCGGCCGCCGGGGGCTTGGCGACGCCGCGCGCTGAGGAGAGCCCAGCCTTCGAGGAGGCCGAGGCGGACGGTGACGGCGGCGAGGCCGCCGCGGCGGCGCCGGGCGCCGCGGCCGCCGCCGCCGCGCCTGCCGCGGCCGCCGCCGCCGCGCCTGGCACCCCGCCGGAGGCCATTGCCTCGCGGATCCAGGGGCTGGTCAACCAGATCCAGCCCCTTCTCGAGGATCTGGCGGCGAGGGGGTACAGGCTGTCCGGCGCGCCCGCGGCGGTGCTGGCGGCGCTGCCGGCGGCGCTGCCAGCGGCGCTGTCGGCGGCGGGGCCGGCGGGGCCCGAGAGGCCGCGCCCGTCCAGGGCGCCGAGCAGGGGCCGCAGCAGGCGCGGCCGCCGCCGCCGGGAGGACAGCCGCAGCCCGGAGCGCCGCCGCCGGGAGGACAGCCGCAGCCCGGAGCGCAGCCGCAGCAGGCGCCGCTGAGGGTGCCGCTGCAACGCCAGCTGCGACGTCGGCACCAACGCCATGCGCCGCTGAGGGCGCAGCAGGCGCCTACGCCAGCACCGACGCCAGCTCCGACGTCGGCACCAATGCAGGCACCTACGCCAGCACCATCGCCGGCCTCTGCGCCAGCGCCAGCACCATCGCTGGCAGCGGCGCCCGCGCCATCGCTTGCGCCATCGCAGGCACCTACGCCAGCACCATCGCCGGCGCCGACGCCCGCACCATCGCCAGCGCCTGCGCCAGCACCTACGCCAGCGTCGACGCCCGCGCCCTCGCGGGCGCCTGCGCCAGCGCCGGCGCCAGGGCCGACGTCGGCCAGCTCAGGGCCAACGCCGGCGCCCTTGCCAGCACCAACGTCAGCGCCAACGCCAGCGCGCACGCCAGCGCCGACGCCAGCGCCGATTTCATCTTTTGAGCCGAGCGGCCCGATAGCGCGACGGTATGGGGGGAGAGGGGGGCAGGGGAGAGGAGGAGGAGGAGGAGAAGGAGGAGGAGGACGAGGAGGAGGAGGAGGAGGAGGAGGAGGAGGAGGAATGGGAGGAGGAATGGGAGGAGGAGGAGGAGGAGGAGGAGGAGGAGGAGGAGGAGGAGGGGGGGAGACAAGGAGGAGGGGGAAGACAAGGAGGGCCCCAAGAGGACTCCAAGAGTAATGATCATCCGATGCACTTCGGCCCCTCTTGGGCCTCCAAGAGGCTTCCAAGAGGCTTCCAAGAGAGCGCCCTCGGGGCCCCGAGACGGCTCCAAGATGGCACCAAGAGGGCCCCAAGACAGCTCCAAGAGGGCCCCAAGTGGGTTCCTAGAAGGCAAAGTGGCTGCGAACATTTCTCATCAACTTTGCTTGCTGGGGCCTCCTGGGGCCTCCTCTCTTCGGGCCCTCGTTGCCCACTCCGGGGGCCCCGTCGTGATCCCTGTTTGAGGCGCTGCATGCTGCTACACTGCGTGCTGCTGTGCTTTTCTGACCAAGGCATCAAGCCTTGGCATCTTCCTTGCATGGGCTGGGGGGGGGGAGAGGGCAAGGTGGCGACGCCCGCTCGCGGCGGCCGCGACGCGACTTGACGCGGCGGCCCCGGGCGTCGACGGGCACGGCGACGACAGCGACGCCGACGATAATGACGATGAAGACGCCGACGATGCCGACGCCCCTCTCATCTCCTCCTCCCACTCGTCCTCCTCCTCCTCCTCCTCGTCGCGCCCTTGTCGTCCACTCTCGTTATCTTATCCTCCTACTCCGCATCCTCATCCTCCTCATCCTCCTCCTCATCATCATATTCCTGATCCTCTTCGTCCACTTCCCCCCCCCATCCTCCCCATCCTCCTCATCGCCCGCTTCCTCCGTCGGCACTGTCGGCGTCGCTGTCGTCGCCGCGCCCGCCGACGCCGTCGCCCGCCGGAGCCGCGTGCCCGCGCTTGGGTCGAAAGCGCTTCGCCTCTCCTCTCCACCTCCCCCGCATTCCTCGCAATCCTGAGCCTCCTTCAGTTCCGCGTGCCTCCCGCTCCGTGCACATCCTTCCTCTCCCTGCACTTCTGCGCACCCCTCTGAACTTACTCGCTCCCTCCCCCCCCTCCCCTCCTCTCCCTGTCCCCCATATCATATCTCCCTCGTGCGACTCCCTCTCATCCTACTCCTTCCTCCCCTCTCTCCCTCGTCGTGCGAGGAGGACGAGTAGGTGGAAGGTGGAGGGAGTGAGGAGGGAGAGGGGGGAGGGCGAGTAGGAGAGGAGAGTGAGTGATGGGACGGAGGAGGAGGGGGAGGAGGGGGAGGAAACAGATGGCCGAGGAGGAGGGGCGAGGAGGAGGAGCGAGGAGGAGGAGGAGGAGGAGGAGGAGGAGGAGGGGGAGGAGGCGCGAGCGCGACCGCGCACCCACCCATCGGCTCACGTGCTCCCCCCCGGCCACGGCAGGACAAGTCGCCGCTGAACTCGGCGTTCGAGGGCGACAAGTGCGGCGGCTTCAGCGCCCCGCGCGTTGCCCGCGCCGCTTGGGGCGAGGGTGGGTGGAGAGGAGGAGGTCGAGGCTGAGGAGGAGGAGGGGGAGGATGACGACGACGACGACGACGACGACGACGATGACGACGACGACGACGACGACGACGACGACGACGACGACGACGACGACGACGACGACGACGACGACGACGACGACGACGACGACGACGACGACGACGACGACGACGACGACTACTACTACTACTACGACGGCGCGAACCCGCCGCGCGGCTGGTTCACTTCGAGGTTCGAGCCTCGAGCCTCGAGGATCGGGGCGTGGACTTCTCTGGCCCCTGGGGGTCCCTCCTCGTCTTCCGCGGCCGGACTCAGCGCGGAAAACTGGGGGCCCAGAGGCCGCTCGGGTCCGTCTTGGATCGTTCTTGAGACCTCAGAGCATGTTGGGAGCCATATTGAGCGATCTTCGAGTGCCAGATTGGAGGCCATGTTGAACTCTCCGAGGGTCTCTTGGAGCCATATTGGGCCAAAGAAACACTTTCTGACACGGCCCCCCGCTGGGCCTCGTCCCGCCCCCTTGCGGCGGGGGTGAAAAGCCGCTGCCCTCCCTCCTCCCCCCTCCTCATCGACGTCACCCTCCGGGCCCTCGGGAGGAGTCTGGGGGGCGGATTTGGGGCCCCCGAAGTCCCGACACTTTCTCCCGGACCTGCCTCTCGGCTCGAGTCTTTCTCCGACGGCCCTGGGGGCCCATGAACGGCCCCCAGACGCCCAAGATGACGAAAAAAACCCGCATTGATTTCTGCCCAGACGTTGGATGCGCAGGGGGGGGGGAGCGGCGGGCCTGGAAGCTCCGGTGCCCTCTCCGCCAGCCGCTGCGCTCACCCGCCTTCAGATTCACTCGCACTCGTTCCTCCTCGCACTCAGACTCCACCACGCTCGTCCTCTTCCTCCTGCTCCCCTTCCTGCTCCTGATCCTTTTCGTGATCATGCTCCCCTCCTCCTTCCCCTCCTCCTCGTCGCGTCGTCGTCGGCGGCGGCGGCGCGGGCGTTCAAGGCCGAGCACCCTCAGGGGTCAGAGGAGGGAGCGGCGACGCCGCCACCGGCGGGCCACCCCTGGCGAGGGGGCCCGCGAGGGCTCGAGCTTCGAGCCTCGAGGATCGGGGCTCGAGGAGCCTCCTGGCCCTCGGGGGCCCCCCTCGCCGCCGCGGCAGGGAGCGGCTCGGAAAGCAGGTGCGTTCGGACCCTGGGAGGGGTCTGGGGGCCCATTGTAAGCGGCGTTTGGCCGAGTCGTCGTCGTCGTCGTCGTCGTCGTCGTCGTCGTCGCGAGGGAAGCGGGAGGTGAGGGTAACGGAGTTATGAAGAGGAGGCGGCCATGAGAATGGCGAGGGTTCGTAGCCCTCCTCGGCTCCGTGCGCGCCGTGCGCCGCCGCGGCGGCCGTGATGCCGCCGTGCCTCGGGCTGTGGGCTCGGCTCATCGAGGAGGTCCGCGGCGCCGACGCCGACGCCGCTGCGGGCTTGCAGCGCTTGCTGGAGGCTTGGCGCGCTGCCCCCCAGGGCAGCGCCGCCGAGGGGGCGCTGCGCCGCCTGCAGGACCTGGCGCGTTCGCAGCCGGCGGCGCGCGCAGCGGCGGAGCGCCAGCTGGAGGCTTGGCGCGCTGCCCGCCAGGGCAGCGCCGCCGAGGGGGCGCTGCGCCGCCTGCAGGGCCTGGCGCGTTCGCAGCCGGCGGCGCGCGCAGCGGCGGAGCGTCTAGAGGCGCGCGCGCAGCTGGCGCACCCCCTCCACGACATGGAGGCCGACGCTGACATGTGGGCGCGGTCCCGCGAGGGCCGCCGGGCGGCGCGGGCGGCGGCGGCTGCCTCTCGTCAAGACCTAGCTGCAGCTCCAGTCCAAGGTCAACCCCAAGCATTCGGGCATCGCCGACTGCTTCAAGAAGATGTACGCGGCACGGCGGCGGTGGGGGCGGCCATCGTCGAGGGCGCGCGGCCATCGTCGGCCATCGCCGAGGGCGCGCGGGGAGAAGCGGAACGTGGCCAAGTCTCGGGCGTCCGCAGCGGCCAGCCGCACGCAGAACCTCGTGAAGGAGGCCGTAGATATGTGCCGTCGCGCTCCCCGCGGCGCAGGCACCGCCCGCCGCCGCCTGGGCGGCCCCCCGACCGCCGCCCGTGGCCCGGCGGGCCGTTCCCGCCGCCCGTGGCCCGCCGGCGCTCGCCGCAGCGCGTCAGGTGTTCACCTACCCCGGCGGGCCGTACGCCGTACAGGGCCGGCCGCTGAGATATAAAAAAGGTAAGGAGAGAGGAGGATGGGGGAGGGTTCCCAACAAGCTAGGTGCGCCCGCATCAACATCTGACATCCTACGCCTCCCTTCCATCCCTTCCCATTGCCCTTCCGAGGGGATCTTACCCCTCCCTCCCATCCCTTCCCATTGCGCTACTGAGGGGTCCTACCCCTCCCCCCCATCCCTTCCCATTGCGCTGATGAGAGGATCCTGCCCCACCCCCCCATCACTTCCCATTGCGCTACCGAGGGGATCCTGCGTCTCCCTCCCATCCCTTCCCATTGCGCTACCGAGGGGATCCTGCCCCTCCCTCCCATCCCTTCCCATTGCGCTACTTCATTGTCCTCTCACCGAATCGGGTGTCGCATCTGACCCTCATCAGGGGGTCCTGCCCGTCCCTCCCATCCTTTCCCATTGCGCTAACGAGGGGATCCTGCCCCTCTCTCCCATCTCTTCCCATTGTGCCAATGAGGGGGGGAGGCGGAAGTGGAGGAGGAGGATGACCCGGCCCCAGGATGTCGACCCGCCCGTCGCCCCGGACGCCGTCCCGAGCAACGCCGAGGACAGGCTGCTCACCTCCGTCTGTTGTTGGGCTGTCGCCTGCCGCCGATCTCGTCGTCGTCCTAGTCGTCGTCGTCAAAGTCGTCGTCGTCAAAATCGTCGTCGAAATCGCCGTCGCCGTCGCCGTCGATGTCGTCGCCGTCGCCTTCGCCGTCGTCTTCGTCGTCGTCAAAGCCGTTGTCATACTCGTCGTCGTCGTCGAAGTCGTCGAAGCCGCGCGTCGAAGTCGTCTAAGCCGTCGTCGTCGTCGTCGTCGTCGAAGTCGTCGAGCCCGCCCGTCGGAGTCTTCGAAGTTGTCGTCGTCGAAGTTGTCGTCGTCGTTGCCGTCGTTGCGCCCTGACGCCCTGTGCTGGGGCTGGTTGGACAGAGCCAAGAATGCTCAGAAGGGCGATTTGGCTGCGCTGAATTCTCAACATCGCGCCCACAAGCTCGCGATCCTTGTCAAGCATCGCATCGTCAAGATTGCCGGGGCTTTCAGGGCTGTGAACAGACTCTGGAATAAGCGCCGCGTGAGGCATGGTGAAAATCTCGCAAGCTTGGAGGATATCTTCGACGGCCGGACAGCTCGGCAAAAAGGAGTTCGTAAGACCCGTCGCCCGAAACCGCGGTCCTTGGATTCTCAGGTCTGGACAGTGGATGGTTGCCTTAGAGCGGCTTTTTCTTTCGAGAGGCTCACGCCATCCCCTCCCCCTGCCCTCGTCGCGGTGGCCCGATCCGCATCGCTTTCTGGCGCCGCCATTGGGTGGCGCCCTCCTCGTCGGCATGGCCGGGCCCTCCTCCGCCGCCGCCGACGTGCTGGCTCGGGGGACCAGTCGGTAGAAGCGCGCTGCTGAAAGCCCCAGCCAGCGTGAGTGGGCAACATCCCCGCTCACCATAGGGAGAGGGGAGCCCACCATAGGGAAGCGTCGGGATGCGGTGCAGAGTCTCACGCGGGTGCTCCTCTTTCTTTTGGAAAAGTGGTGTTAGAACGATCAAAGCTTCTGCATAATTTGGTTTATCAGCCCAGTGAACCACGCAGCTTTGCCCCCTGGGGCTTACGTGGTCGCCATGCTGCTGGATGCCGAAAACTGGCCCAGAACGTAGGATTAGGCGAGGCCAAAGCAGAGGAAGAGCAGAAGCGCAGCGGAGGGGCGTGTGAATTCGGGGAGGAGGAGAGATCGTCGTCGTCGTCGGTATCGGTGTCGGCGTCGTCGTCGACGTCGTCGTCGGCGGCGTCGGCGTCGGCGTCGTCGTCGTTGGTCGTCGCCCAGCCGGCGCTTTGCTGGGACTCAGGTTCTTCTTGGGCTGCTGGCCACCCCGAGAGAGCCGCTCGACACTCAAGGGTGGGTGTGCCGTCTGATGATCATTCGAGGTAGGTTTCTGGTTGCACGTATGCGCGCGCAGTCAGGGATCGGCGCAGACCACGCTCAAGGCCGAGTTGTATTCTTTCTCCTCTTCCCCGCACGGGGGGCGCGGATGTTGCGCTACCGTTCGAGAGGAGCATGGCGTGAAGCGGCAGCTCGACGCCGGCGCTCTCGTCTCGTTGTCTGCCTCCCAATATCAGGAGCAGTGCCTTCACGTTTGGCGTCATCGCCTCCGCAACGACGGCGTCGAGTGGGCCATCATCGCTCGGAACCACGACTCGACCCCGATGCGGATTCGATTTGGTGCTTTGAAGGAGCTCGCGCTGTGCGCCAGGTACTGGTGCAAGAGCAAGTTCGATTCGAAGCCGCTCTACTTGGACGCCGCAGGATACCGCGAGTTCATGCTGAAGGAGACCCTGCCCGCGAATGGTTTCGTCGAGCTGATGGGCCAGACAGGAGCGCTGTTTTTTCACTTGCCCCTCATCTTGTCGTCCGTGCTCGCCCTCGCCCTCGCTGCGGCTTTCGTCTCTCTCTCTCTCTCTCTCTCTCTCTCTCTCTCTCTCTCTCGTCCCTCCCCTCTCCCCCCCTCCTCCGACTCCGCCTCTTTGGCCGCCCCCTGCCGCTCTCGTTCGGGCCAAATGTTTCCCCCCATGTTTTGTTGGCCCATCCTGTCGCGTCTATCATGCAAACGGCTCCCCAGCCACGATCTCCTGGCCAGAGCGGCCCGACGGCACCGACGGTCACTTCATCGCGGTGAATGACAGGAGCTTGGCCTTTCCCGCAAGCTTCGTTTCGCAAGCCACTGCCAGCGTGTATTTCAGTGCATTGGAAAATGCTTCCAATAGCTTGTCGTTCGAGGCGATTGAGGATCTTACGCTCAACGTCCCTCACGTTGTATTGTCCATTGGAAGCGACTTGGCCGCCCCATGCACCAGGCTCAAGATGGAGTACGCTGACAGGGCAGCGCAACATAACCGCGCGGTCCCCCGGCAGAACGGCACGTGCACAGGCGGAGTCATCTTGATGTTCAATTGTGAGTGCGTCTCACACGTGGCCCATCGCGAAGAGGAGAGCACTTTTTCATTTTACGATGCCATTCCGAACATGCACGCTGTTGCGTTCACTGGCGGACTCTCCAACGTCGCTGCCAGCATCAAGGCGGCGCTCTACGATATCATCGGTGCGGACCGTGCCTCTCGCATTATATATACATATATATATATATATCTTGCATTGTTCTCTCGTGCTTGATTTTATTCGTCCTCCCTCCCCTTGCCGCTGCGCCGATGACAAGCTCATAATCGCATAATATATGTACGCGTAGATGCGTATGCATCCATGTATATATATATGCATATGCAAACCACATGTACATATATATATATATATCGAATTCGCAACTGCTGCGTCATTTCCCGCCTTATCCTTCCGCCGCCGCCTCAGCCCCAGGACCTTCGCGGCGGCGGCTTCTACCCCGGGCTGCAGCCGCCGGATCAGGTGCACACGTTGGCGATGGCGCGCTTGACAGTGCTTAGGAACTTGGACGTTCGCGCCAGAGTGGAAGACACCAGCATCTCGGATCGGCAGCAGGGCCTCCACGACAGGTTCGTGCAGTATTTCAACGGCGACCACCGGCGCCAGCGCGTGGAGCATTATTGCCACGAGGATTGGCTTTCTCGTCAATGCTTCGTTTGCTTTGGCTGATGCTTTCGATTGCGATTAGATTCGCATTGGGTTCCTGGATAACTGCCTTGCGATTCCATTCGGCTCGAACTCACCTTGGGGACTGGAGGAGGAGGGCGATGGCGATGACGGTGTGACTCGGATGCGTCGTCGTCGTCAATGTTGTCGGCGGCGTCGTTGTCGTCGTCGTCGGTATCCTCGCCATACTTTTCGTCGTCGTCGCCTGAATGCGGATCTGGGTTTTGGCGCGGATGCTCCGCTCCGGGGCGCTTTGTCAAAAGCTTTTTGGGCCAGCCGCCCGCCATCGTTGACCCCCCGCCACGTCGGCGCCCGCAGGAGGGCTGCTGCGGGGGCCGCAACGTGGAGGTCGCCACTCGGAACATGGTCGAGATCGTATATGCTGCATATTTCGAGCACATCGGCACCGACCTCCCCGCGTGCAACCGTTGGTACACGTTTCCTGTGCACCTCTGCCGTCAAGCTGGACCTTATTTTTGCCACGGGCTTCTCAAAAGAATTTCTGAAAGGGTGTTCACTCCGCCGAGGCTGGCGCCAAATGACGATAGTTATCACGCGCATTGCCATGAGAAGATGACAGCTGCGAGGCAGTTTATCGCTGGGCCCCAGTGTGGGGAGACATTGGGTTTTGCTCTGGTCGCGACGATGCCCATTGACCACCTTTCTTTGCGTCTGCAGCATTTGGACGCGCACGGAGCGGGCAGCATCAGGGAGGTGACGGACATGACCGAGCATGGATTGATCAGAAGTTGCATGGCTAAGTATTACGATATTTTGAATTTTACTGAACCCAGCTCTCTATCGGACGCCAGTAGCGCCCTGAGATGGCATCTGCAGCGTGAGTTAACAGAGGGTAAGTTTTGCGACATGATGAGGCAATTCTGCGTTGGCCTTGCAGCGGTGGTGTGGTCTCGTTTCGAGATCAAGCGCCTCTGGGCTTCAAATCACCGCAGGGCCCGACCAGGGTGCTATGGAGGGGGGAGGAGGGCGACGATGAGGGGACGAGCTGCAGGAGATGAGGGAGGGGGAGGGCGACGACAGGAGGGCTCAGGGTATGGGGGAGGAGGGGTACGTAACAATATGGACGAGGAGGAGGAGGGCAATGGAGAGGTGTAGTTTCCAATGTCTCGGCCGCGCGAGGTACCAGAACTGGCCTTGGCGATTGCTCCGACCTGGATTGGTTGACAGCGACAACTTCATGAAAGCGCACAAGTGCTGCTTGGACGCGTGGTTCTCGGAACCTTTCAGATCAACCATGCGAAGCCGCGACGACCTCGAGACTCCAGCGTGCAAGGCTCTGCTCAAGAATCTTGGGCGCAAGCATCTGAAGGTTCGCGGGCTAGTATCACCCTCGGATCCCCGTCTCTGCCCGTTCCAGCTTCCCCTCCTCCGACTTTCGCCCTCCTCACCCTCCGCCGGCGGCCAGGCGACCAACATGGGCTTGGAGTGCCTCCTGAGCGAAATCAAGGCCAGCAGGCTTGGTGGGACTGGCAGCCAGAATTCGGAAAGAGTTATTTATACCAGCCACCTTAGAGACTTGATGAAACGCCATCTCGCGTCCGGAGGTCTCGATTCCAGGCGTCTTGAAAAGAGGTCCAAGATGGCAGCTGAGGGCGTTCCTGTTGTCCGCATGCCAGTCGGCAGTGGAGGCGTCGAAGAGATGGCAGATGCTGGAGGGAAGCCTGATTACAGCGGTCTATGGTCGTGCGGAGATTGCGAGTGGCCTGTCCGCGGGGATGTGATCGACGGGTATCTTGCTATGATCCCTGGCATTAGCGATTATTCCAGGCAATACGGAGGTTACGCCAGCAAGGGGGGGGCCGCCAGGAAACAAGCCGTGGAGAAGGGCAGCATCCTGGTGAAGGATTCAAACGAGATCCCCGTCGAGAAGACATTCCTTCACCGTTTCTCTTGCAGCGAGCGCCATCCAGGGTTGTGCGCTACAGCCCATGCCGCCATATACGACATGGTCATCCAGTTCGCCCGGAACCTGGAAGTGTGCTTGCACGAGCCCTTGTTGTATAAGTTCATCTTGATCCAGGCCGTGGACGAAGCCAACCGCGAAATGGAGCCCAGGTACTTCTATGTCGCTCGGAAGAGGAAGAGGATGTTTCATGCGCAGGTGACGCACGTGCTGACCAGATGCGTCACTTGCGATGGACCTGCTCATAGCACCAATATTCGGCTTTCCACGCGGGGCCCGAAGCGGTGGGCTTTCGTGAGCTTGTGGACACTCGCGCGGGAGTTCCTGGAGAAAGGGGCGAAGAAGGTCAAGGTCTCGCACGTCACGCACACCAGCCTCGTGAATGGCGTTGTTCGCCTGTTCGGCGTCGTCTGCGATTGGGAGGTCTGGCCAGGCGTCTTCAAGCGACCTCCCCCGCCGGCAGCGGAGACGCTGAAGGTGCCTCTCGACGACGATGAGCCGAAGCCGAAGGTCGCGCCTGCGCCGAGGCGCAAAGGCGGTGGGATCAAGGTCGCAGCGATGGTGCTGAAATCGTCCTGGATCCAGTCGGGGTCTTTCTTTTACGTTCTCCCCCCGCATTCCCCGCCCCCCATGGAGGGCGGCGTGGAGAGGGCAAGGAGGATCAGAGGTGACAGAGGCGGAAGGAGAGGTAGGAGTAAGGCAAAAAGGAGGAGGAGGAGGAGGGGGAGGAGAAAGAGGAGGAGGAGGAGGAGGAGGAGGAGGAGGAGGACGAGTAAGGCGAAAAGAGGAACGAGGCGCCTTTCTGAAACCACTATTGCGAATCACGTTCAAGCCAGGTCGTCAAGCCGACGCACTTCGGAGGCGACGAGGGCGGCGAGCACGATGACATCATGTCTGGCAGCGGGGAGGACAGCGAGCCCCCGGAGCCAGGTCCGCCAGGGCCAGCTGGAGGTGGCGGCGGCGACGTTGATGCACCAGGTCCCGCGCTGCCGCCGCCGCCTGGGCTGCCGCCTGGGCCGCCGCCAGGGCCGCCGCATGGGCCGCCGGGCGCGCCATTGGCGGGAGGGGTCCCTTGGCCGCCAGGGTCGGCAAGCACCCCCATGAGGATCGCGCGGGTTATTGAGAAAGGCGTGCATGTGGGGTGGGGCGGTACGTGCGCATGCCACCTCAACCACATCAACATTGCCGCAGGCACGGAGACCGACAAGCTGCAGTGCAAGAAGAGGCTGGATATGACTTCTGATGAGGGCCGTCATCGGATGATCCAATGGCTTACTGAGGGGTTGGACATCCCGCGAGGGGAAGGCCTCGGCAGGAAGAACCACTTGGCCATGAACCCCAGGCATTTCGTGTTGAGGCCCGAGGCTGATTTGGTCAGGGATGCGCTGATACGGTTTCCGTGAAAGTGTTTGTCCTCATCCTGTGCTTACTTCAACGTCGGTGAGTACCAGCTCCTCGACCTGAGTGCCAGCTCCTCGTCCTCGACCTCGGTGAGTACCAGCTCCTCTTAGTACTGCAGAGTATGACGTGGACGATCAATGACGCTCCTGCTGCTGGCGCGTCGAAGCCCAGTAGATCGGTAGGTCTGAAATATTCGTCGGCGCCGGAGATGGCGCCGTGGACCTACTGGCACGTCGAAATATCTAGCATCTGCTGCTGCTGCTGCTGCCATCAGGCGTCTGGGCCCGTTGACGGGCCCGAAATTGGTTTAGAGACCACCGATATCTTCCTCTCTCTCTCTCTCTCTCTCTCTCTCTCTCTCTCCCTCTCTCTCTCCCTCTCTCTCTTTCTCTTTTTCCATCTCCTCCCTCTGTATCTATCTCTCTCTCTCTATTCTTCCCTCTCCCTATCTATCTCTCTCTGCCTCCCTCTCTGACTCTCTCTATCCCTGTCTCTCTCTATCCCCCCTCCCTGCCGAAGACGCGATGGCAATTGCTGTTCGCGCGTGTCCCGTTCGACAGCGCCTGTCGGTGCGTCTGCCCCGACCTGTCTCCCGCGCACGACGTCAGTATTCTAGCTTCCATAACGGATTCTCACTCGCACGTGGCCCTTTGGAGTGGATGCTCTCTCGGATCATTCATCGTGTAGTCGTTCAGGTTCGAGTTCGGTTTATTAGTCGAGATACTCATCACTCCTGTAGTGCTGCCTCTCAGAGCCCATGGGGAAAGCGGCGAAGAAGACGAGCACCCCTGCGCCCGGACCAGAGGCGAGCGACCCTGACCCAAAGGTTCAGGTTCCCAGGCGGCAGCCGCGGGCGCCCCGGCTCTCGGCAGCGGCCAAGGCGGCCACGGCAGCTTCCGGCAACATCGCGTCGAGCTTGGGCAGAGGGAGCAAATTGGCCGCGGAGGGCACGGGCGATGCGCCAGTCCAGGATGGGCGGGCGGGGGGCGTTGCCAGTCTCACCATCCGCCACCATTCCCCTCCGTCGCCCCCCCCCGCCCCGCCATCTACGCTATCGCTTCAGTTGCCCGCGGCATCCGTAAGCCCCCCCCATCTTTATTAGGTCGGCGGTTGCACAAGACGAGACACATGAAACGATTAACAAACAGCCGCGTTGTTCTGGGTTGAGTGCGCCTGTAAGCATAGCGTTGCCGTCGCCCCCGCGCGATTGCCCAGGAGGCCGACGCCGCCGAGGGCATCGCGACGGGCGCTGCTGCATCCACGCCATCCGAAGCAGCATCCACAGCAACGCATCCAGAGGTTTCACAGCAGCATCCACAACATCAGGTGCATCCAGAAGATCCACAGCAGGGGCAGGAGGCGATGCCAGGCCATCCCACGCAGCCACCGCCGCCAGAGATGGCAGCGCCTCCGCAGGCAGTCGATAAGGAGGTCGATGATAAGATCAAAGACAGTGGCGGGGGCCATGCTGGCATGGTCGTTGAGCTGCCAGCCGAGCAGACGCCGACCGTCGAGGTCGGAGGGGAATCGATATCGCATGATATGTTGGTGTGCTATGCGCTGTGTGGCGTTGCGAAAGGGCATTGCTATGGTCTATGGTATGCGCTATGATATGTTATCCCATCGTATGGTATGTTACGGTCTGCCATTATTGGTCATCAGTGTTATGGGTTTCGCTTTCATATGCTATGCCGCGCTATGAGCTATGGCGTACGGGGTGCATGGTTTCCGGACATTGCTCGCAGGACTGGGCTTTCCCGAGGTGCAACCTCCAGACTCCCGTGTCTGTGGCGCTCCGCAAGAGGGGAGGGGGAGGGGCCCGTGCAAGGGGCCAACATGCCACCGGACACTTTACTGCAAGTGCTTAGTCTGTGCGTTCACACAGGAGGAGGAAGGGGAGCGGAGTGAGGAGGAGGAGGAGGAGGAGGAGGTACAGGGACGGAGGATCGGGAGGACGAGGGCGTGGCGACGCCGCCTCTCTCGCCAGGCCGGCACCATCGCCCCGGTCTCCGCCGTTGGGACTAGTACCCCCGATGGCAAGGGCGACGGCGTGCAGTTGGAGCATGATTTGGAGGCGTTGCTCGAAGACGGCAACGCTCCGCAGCAGGCGGGGGCGGCGAGCGGCGATCCCCCGTCCGTGAGCGGCGAGCCCCCGTCCCTGAGCGGCGAGCCCCCGTCCCTGAGCGGCGACTTCGCGCAGGGTGACGAGCCCGCATTTCGGAAATCCGTTCACATAACGGCGGGCGATGACGACGGGTTATGGGACCTTGACGGCGAGGTTATGGGTCCACCGAAGAAGGTACCCAAGCGGACTTTGGCACGTCACGACTCTCAGTGCTCGTCCTTCAGCTTGCTGGATGATATCAGCGACGAGGAGCCCGTCGGCGAGGACGCGCAGCTGGGCGACGCTGACATTTTGAGCGGAGAGGCCGCGCTGGGAACGAGCAAACAGTTTGCCAGGAGCTAGGTAGGAGCAGCAGCTAGCCCATTCCATGGGGGGTGCGCCCGCCCCCCGAGGTCGGGGGTCGCGATCGCGCTATCGGAGGCGCGCGCGACCTCGAGAGCGCGACTAAGAGCGCTGGAGGTCCGCGCGGGCGCGCCGAGGTCACCCGGGAGAACTGGAATAGTTGGTCAGCCCGGGAAAACGCCCGGGAAAAGCCCGGGAAAACTGTTGACCAACAATTCGGGTGAAGCCTGACCAACAATTCTTATGCGAGCCCGCTCGCATAAGAATTGTTGGTCAGGCTTCACCCGAATAGTTGGTCAGCCCGGGAAAACGCCCGGGAAAACTGTCGACCAACAATTCCAGGAGGTCGACCAACAATTCCAGGACTTCCCGAACGCCCTCGGGCTCGCGTCGTGCGCTCGAGCGCCCATGATGTCCCCCAGTGGTCCGCCGATGGCCCGGGGGGCGGCGGGCGGGCGACGGTGGAGGAGGAAAGGATGGGGATACCAGGAGGGGGGATGGGGGAGGACTGGAGCGGGGGGGGCGAGGAGGAAGAGTGGAAGCGACGACGGCGGATGGAGGGGGCCAGAGCGACGGCGGTAGGGGGGTGAGGAGAGGAGGGGGGGAGGGGGGATTTGGAGGATGGGGGGCGTCTCGCTCCTCGCCCTGCCGCGCCCGAGGCTTGGCGCTGTTCTGGGTGTTCGGTCGTGTACAGCATGGGGGATATCAGGTGCTCGAAGTGCATGATGACGCGAGACGGCACAAAGATCAAGGAGCCCCTTGAGGACGAGATGATGGAGGCCGAATCCCCGATGGTCGCGGCCTTGGGCCGCGTCTGGAAGCGGTTAGCCTGCCCAGATCGATTAGAATTGCGTGCGAACCTCTCCGACCTCAAGAAGACTATGGGCAGTGAGTCATTCAAGGTGGCCACTGCGTGCAGCGGGAGCGACGTGGTCATACCGACTTTGAAGAATATTCTGGACTGCTTTAGCCAGGAGCTCGGCATCTCGTTCGACATGGAGCACCTCTTCTCGTGCGAGAACGTGGAGTTTAAACAGAAATGGATTCAGGAACACTTCGGGGATGAGTTCACGTTGTTCCCTGACCTGGCGCGCTTGGCGGAGAAGCAGACTGAAGATATCGAGGGCCGTCTTGTTCGGATACCGCAGGCGTTCCTGTACATCGTTGGGGCCGAGTGCGACTCGGTCTCGGGGCTCAACAATAATCGCGCGGAGAACTATCCAGCTGCCTGCGGCAAGCCCCGCCACCGTGCCAGCCCGAGGTATATTGCATAGTCATTGGGATGTTGTGGGAGGCCCGCAGGGCTCTTGTCGGAGGCACGTTTGTCGCCTCTTGGGGGACAGCCGGGGGGCATCTTGGGCCCCTCTCGGCAGGAGATGCCATGCGGCCGCATTTGGCGGGCTCGCG